>QVAJ01000124.1:1637770-1735050 GCA_003546035.1 Mixornis gularis
GGAGAGGAGAGGAGAGGAGAGGAGAGGAGAGGAGAGGAGAGGAGAGGAGAGGAGAGGGGCTTTTCCATCATATGTTGACTTTGTTACCTTGGCTGACATTGCCTTTTCCTTTCTCAAGACATGTGAGAGTTAGTGCTTACCTTACACAGGAGTTGCTGTCCCACCTTCCATGACAATCTAGGGAACAGGTTGGCTAATTGGACTAGAAGAGTGAATATTGCACATGAATTTGTTGTTTGGAAATAGCACTTCTGCTATCATTTTTTTTCCCCTCAAGTAACAGTGAGGTTTGGGGATATATATTATCAGTATTCAAATAACACATTTTGTTTATATGCTGTTTAAAAAGCGATTTGTACCTATAARGGCAATTAAGTAAGAAATGGAGATAATTGCTATTGTTAATTTTCCACTTGCAGAATAAATGGGGGAACTTAATGTACATCTATATCCAYAGACACAAAGGGAAGAGTGAGTAACTAAAATGTAGCAAGTCCTTTGTAAAAATAGCAGCAAAGGATCTTGTGCTTCCTGGTGTTGTCTAGGAGGTAAGGTAGATAATAGCTTTCCCTGATAAAAGTTTYCCAGTCAAAGAAAACATTTAACGTGGCAGTAACAGAAGCCCATACTGTGCAACTTTAAATATCACCTCAGCCATGGAACAGTTGGACTTATTCATAGGGGCTTTTTTGATAATTCCAGGACATAATGTGTGCTCTGATCACCTACAAGAAACAGAGATGTTTTTCATGTGCATGACCCACTATGCATTTTAACTGGGAGAAGAAAGGTACTTATCAAGACAACACTGACAAGTGGCAGAGCAACTTGAACAGTACAAGATAGAAATTCTCAGCCAGAGGGTGGCAAGAGAAAATGAAGTAATGCTGACTGGGGTAAGCTGATATGTCTCCAGTCACCGCATCCTGATTGTGTGAAATAGGATATTGGGAGACATTTGGATTGCTAATGTTGATAATTCTTATTGTGTCCCTATTGGAGTTGCTTTATTTTCCTTACATTATTCATTCACACTGAATACAACCATGTTTTGTGCAGGAACATTTGGGATGACTTTAACATTAAGCAACTGAGAACAGCAAGTTTTCCTTGTCTGCTTGCAAAAGAACAATCATTAGATTCTGAATCATGTGGCTCCAACTAATCTGCTTAAAGGAAGAAGGTATTTTTCAGGCATCCTGAGTCATGGATCCCTTTTATATAATTTTCTCTTTGTCACAATTTCTTTTACCTTCTCCATGACCTGAATAAGCTAAAAATAACTCAAGGATGGTGCATTATCCTTAGTTTGTTAGCTGCTAAGCTTAAAATAAGTTCTCTATCTTATACTTTTTCACCACTGAACAAAATCAGAACCCCAGCTAGACTTAGATCTGAGCTTTTATTACAATCTCGTGGGGGGAGGGGGTTGATTTGATTTGGATTTTTTCTTTTATTCTTTTTTTTTTTTTGAGATAACTCAAGTATTTGATAGACACAAAGAGGCGGTTTTTGCTAAAGTTTCTTTTCTTCAGTCTTATTGCTCTGTAATGAAAGTGTTTCACTAAAACTACTTGCAAATATCATCAGCAATTTTTAAATGTGTTAGACTATTTTTCTGAATTAAAATAGTCAGAAACTCAACATCACCACCAACAAAAACCTCTTTTCCAACTATTTTAGATTTACAGTTCTTTTGTTTTGGCATGAGCTATAGCACCTCACAGACACCTGAGAAAACAGGTGAATTTGACCCTGTGTATTTTTTGCCTAAAATAACCAACTTCAGTACTATTTCAGTATTAGTAGGGAGAAAAAAAAAAAAAAAAAAAAGAGGTGAGATTTCAAGTTGCTTTTAACTTCCTTTTAGCTTCATACATACATGCACATGCACATGTGAACTATTAACACACAGATGTCTCTTGACAGATATATATGATTGCTAGCTTTAATTGCCTCTCAACAAACTAAAATTGTTTAAAAATGCCTCTGTATTATCTGATAATATATGGTGTTTGTTTCCTCTCGCATTAAGTGTGAGTTAATCTCTCACAAAACAATGTTTTACCAAGTCTCAAGGTTGGCTGTAGGACACACCGTTTTAGCTAATATCACACGGGAGATCAGTTATTTCCCATTGAGATTCCCAATTGACATCTTGCAGTGAGCTTGTTTACTGCTCTGCAGCAGAATGGATTGTCTGTTGTTAAGTACAAAAAAGCTGCATGAAAACAGTGTTAAGTCTCTGGTTTAAGCCGACAAATTCTAGGGAAGTCTAAATTGAAGATAAAGTATCAGAATAGCAGTTGTTTTTTGAAGCAATATTACCTTGGAATGGGAAAGGAAGGCAGCATAGGCAGTRGCATTTGTCTGGCCATTACCAAGTCAGTCTTTCACTTAGATGCAGAAAAGTAAGAGCTTTTACAAGGTCCTTGTTTTTCCTTTTCAGACATGAACAAAGCAGTGTAAGTGGGCCAGTATTATAGGCCAGCTTTTGGTACAATTGTAATCGAAATGATTGGGATATAAGAATAGTATTTCTAATGGAGATGTTGACTGAGCAGCCAGGCAGTGCATTTATAATACTGACAAGTTGATGAAATCAGTTCTTTAGGAGAACAGTAAACCTACTTGACTTGAGGGGTATTAGATTAACTGATTTAAAAGGTCTGACATAAGTAATCCAAAAAGTAGTATTAGAAATCTGGTATAATGAAACTTGTGCTTTCTCTGTGTCAACGGAATCCTTAAAGACAGGAAGTGAGAAAAATAACATTTAGATATGARACTACAAAGCAAGCATGCCAAAGTAAACACAAAGAAAGGGACATATTCTGCTTGCTGAGATAAGARTAAATTGGTGACAAGGTAAAAACTGCTTTTTAAGAAGGATGACCACAGAGAAGAAGACATCAAAGGAAGGTGGTATGCCTGTGAAAAAAAATTAGGAAATAAGACTCCAAGACGACTAATTAAGATGGAGAAAAAAGAAAAGTARTGTTTGTTAGATAAATTGCATGTCTAGAAGAAGAAGTAAAAAATAAAATTTTCTTTCAAGGCAGTATTACGCATTTTGTTGCTTCTATGCAAAGGAAACATAAAATGAAGAATAAATACAAGACAATTCAGATCCCTCTAAGCTCTTGGGTTGCCACCAGGGCTAGGCTAACAAAATGATCCCTATCCCACCAGTTATATCTCGTCCCAGTAGTCTTTCCAGGCATAGAGAAACACATTCTGTGTTTGTCAGAAGACAAACTTCTGAGCAGCTTGAATGAGGAAAAGAATAATCATTCATCCAAATGAAATACAAGTAGAAAATGAGTACTTTATTCTAAACTCAGGACACATGGGTGGAAAAAAGGAAAGACTTGCAAAAATTATATTTCTACCAGTTACTATTCTAGACTCTGATTAAATCACCTAGCATAGACCTCTCAGTCACTTAGACCTTTTGTATGGACACCAGACAAAAACCCCATCACCTCGAGGCCACTAGTGTTCTAATTTATCTGTGGAAATACCTTTCTCTGTTGGCAACTATAGTCCTAAAATAGACATAATCAGCAATGTAAGGTGAAGGGATTTGAATCTGTGCTCTAAATTTAGCTAATTGTCCTTGCTCTTTGTCATCATGTTTATTCAGTACCTCAGTAATAGTAAGACTTTTTTTCTATGCAGTGAATTTTCTCAATAAAAATCTATCCTTGTGAAGCTGTACAACTTCTGCACAGGTTCTGCATGCAGTAGTTGCTATTTTTCAGCCAGGAAGTAGGTTGCAGCTACAGAGAACAAAGTCTGGCTTCTATTTTCGAAGCCCGAGGCTCTGGTCTGCAGTCGGAGCCAAACTCTCACTGCTTGAGTTGTGCAGTGTTTAAATAAAAGTAATCTCAGTGTTAAATTCAAGCTCTCCATGCCATAGCAATAAAAATAACATACTGTGCCTGGGAAGTGCCTGTAGGGTTGGAGCCATGGTGCTGGAAGCAGGTGTGTGCATACAAATGGAAAGCAGGGAGAGAGGATCCCTCAGAAAGCACTGGACTTTTTGTAGTTCCTAGAGACTGTGTGGCTCAGTAATTTGGTCTTTGTTGTGAGTGGCTGAAGAAASCCTTCACCTTCTGTACATAGATCCTAGGAAGCCACTTAGAGAATTTTCCTTCTTATTTTCCAGCTAATTTTGTGTAGGAAGGTTTGAAGCACAAATAAGCTGCTGTCACTGAACTAATATGACCCAATTTCATATTTATTTATGAATAGGTATTGCATATTGCTCTTTTTGAAATGAAAAAACCCATGTAAATAAGAATTTTAAGTACTTGAAGAGCACAGCTGTACATGTCTGTCAAAATATAAGAAAAGTAATTATAAGTACATGCCAGAAGCAGCCTATTTAGCATTTAAAAAAAAAAAAAAAAAAAAAAAAGAAGAAGAAAGAAAAGATGATCTCTGTGTCAATGCCCCAAGGCACCAGTGGTGCATAGTGTTTCTGACTGCCCTCACCTGGGACCCTCTGGGACCCTCTTCCACACTGCATACATGGGCCTGGGCACCTCATTTCAGCTCAGCCTACAGTTGAAGATTTAGATGTGTCTGTGCCTTGTCCTCAGCTRATGTTGGCTGAATTTCCTGTGCTGACTTGGCCTTGGACCTGACTCATCACCTCACTTTTGTCTCGTTGCCACTGGACTGTTGATAGGACACACTGCTGTGACAGCCCTGTCCTGCTGGCCYGCTCAGCTAGTTCCAGGGTGATGCCTGTCCATGAGCTCAGCCWGTCCTGGAGTTCCCCTCAGATCCTGCTCATCCTTTCTCACAGAGCAGCTCCTGCTGCTCTCTGACACCAGCACTCCTTAAAAACTCCTTATTGACATGAATGGTATTCAAGGCAGTTCATTCAAAAGGATGAATATATGGATGTTATCTCGCTAGAAGAGGAATGTAGAAGCAAAAGTCTGTTCTGAAGCACTGTAATTGCTGAAGAAATTAGCRGTTGTTGATAGCGCTCATGATTTATCTGCCCTTCTTTTATTTTGAGACATGGTTCTATAGAGCACCATGAGTTTTACCATAAAATTTAGCTAAGTAGTTCCATTAAGAATATTTTAAAAGCTTTACTTGCCATTTWAAAATTTTGTAGGTTCATGATTCTCTTTATTGTTAGTAACAAATGAAACTTATTAAGCAAGATGCTATTTTCTACACATAGATATCTGCTCTATGAGGAATGATTAGGAATATCAAACAAAAATGGTTTCAGATCCTTTTTAACTCCTTTCTATCAAACAGGAGAAAGGAAATTATTTTGGCTTTCTAGTCCTTGCATTTAATTTGTCTTCTAGAACCATCTCAATTGAAAATCCAAACAATGTTTTTGTAAGCAGTTGACACTGTCAATAGTCTTGCACTAGACCTTTTCTTGTCATAAGAGGAAGGTCTTGTTAATGTCTGGTTGTAGCTGTCTGATTTTGAAGGGCACACCTAGTCCCAGGCAGCCCTAAGTCTCAGATGTCCTTTACAGACTGGTGATGTGTAGCAGTGTGTCCTMCTGTGAGAGGATGCTCTTGGGAGAATTGATACCTGGGAATCAATGGAAGCTCAAATGTGTTGGCCCTAATGATCTTCTGATGTAAGGATCCCTCAGGTTTGCCATCTATTTGAAGCAGAAACCTGGCCTGGGTGTCTAGTCTTCTGCCTSTAAATAATTCCCTTATCACCACTCATTGCAATTCTGCTTAGATTTCCACACACCTGAAAATTCATGTGTTTTGATATAGATTTTTAAACATCAGAGGTGAGAACAAATGCATCAATGTACCTGGTTTCATGGTACAGATGATGCAGAGGAAATCTATCTAGCACTTATTACTGACATTTATACAACCTTTAAAGGAGTTTCMAGTGTCTTCTTTTTTGCTTAATAGTCTTCCTGACAAAGTAGGAAATACATATTTTTTTTTTCTGAAGCCAGCAGTAGTGATAAAGACATAGTAAAAGGAATAAAAAGCAAACAAAATGGAGATGTGGTTGAAACCAACTCTTGGCCTTTAATATGTGCACTTTGAAGTTCAGATTTATATAATACTATGTTATTAGTGTCCCAAAACTACAACTGCATTGTTAGTAGCCATCAATTGAAGGGACTAGAACAGTGCTATCTTAATTTGGAATTTTTGGAGACTAATTYTGTGATGAGAGAAATAATATGGTAACATGCTTGCTCCTCCATATTGTCTGGTAAACTGACTTTTAGCATTGTAATGCCACCATTTCTGTTCATATTTAAATATTTATTGTCTCCTTCTCCCAATATTTCTTTTAAGATGTTTCTAGCTGGCTTATAATTGTACTTAACATGCACAGAGAACATCCTTCCATCCACYGATTCTGCATCCCAAAATAAATGCAGGGATCCTTACACTTGGAGTTGGGTTCATAAAGACTTAATTTTAGAAGTTTGAAGTTTCGGGGCACTGAAATATACATCATTAAAGCTCTTACATGCAACATCTGCTTACATCCTATAATGTCATCCTATTGTAAGTGAACATTTAATCCTAACTCATTATGCCTCTCCAAGCAAGCTGCAACCCTGAAACTTAGGAAGGAGATTTGCTTCTGTTCACAGAGATTGATGCAATCTGTAATTAGAACCCCATACTCTTCCCAGCTGCTGTTGTTGGCATAGTTGCATTTGAGAATGATGTAATATATCTTCTATTGCAGCACTTCCTACTCTTTTCAGTCAAATGTACARGCTTACTAGCTTGGAGCTCACCATGCCTGTCACTAGCCCTTATCTTCTATTTCACTTTGTGCAGAGTGAAAAGGAGCTAGTGTTAGGTACTAGTGCCTTGCTGGCGCCCTATGCAGGAGTTCATTATTAAGTGAAGGAGAGAGACAGCTGAAGATCAGTAGAAAAAGCTTGAAATGCACAGCAGTACCGTAAATTAGAATCATATTTGCATAGGTCTAAATTACATATCTAAAACTGAAGTATGYCACTCTTAGTACAGAATGAGGGGCTGCAGGTCTGGAAGGTAACAATTCCGAGAGGTGGCTGTAGCAGACAAGGMGCTGTCCTGTGTGGTGGTATATTAAAAGGGCAAAATTAATTTTAGATTTATAGATTAGGAAAGACTGATTTGTATTTAGGATACATTTAGGTAATTTTACATTTGAATGTGACTGTCAGATGCAACCTGCTCTTTTGCCATGGTTTCTAAATCTACATTTAAAACTGTGGAAGAAGAGGAATTAGATATTTTGTGTCTTCTACAGACATATGATTCTAAACTGGAGAAACTAGTTCAAGGTAGCTTCTAATTAACTAGAATTAGCTGGAGATTAATGAAGACAGAGAAAGGTGTTTTCTTTGTTAAAAAGAGAACTGAGAAATTATGTGTTTTCATGAATAAGTTTCCGAGGAAGATAATGGATGGTAGAAGGCTAAAACTTATCAATGATAAGAAAAAAAACCCCAACCAATTTCTAGAAACATAAATCAAGGGAATTTATGCTTGAAAAGCATAAATTTGCAAATGGCATTTTCTCACAGATTTTAATCTCTGAAACAACACATGTATCGATGTGACTAGTCCTTCAACTTCTAAGGTTATAAAATCAAGGTTGGACACCTCTTTGAAAAATATGCTTTAGCCAAAACAGGTTAGTGAACACACCAGAAAGCTAATTGGATGAAATGTAATACGAAGGCATTCAGAGTAGAAGCTTTAATGATTCATTTTAGCCATAAAAGTCTGTGAAGCCAACTAAAATACTCCAGTTGACCTAAGTAGATTTTTTTACTGTAAGAATAATGAAGAGCATTAACCTTCTTAGGCCACACACCAATTATTTAATTACTTTCCATTCTCAGTAAACTTTCCAGAAGAAACACATTCTACCAGGATTAAACATATCTATTTTTTAGTGAAGAGATAAGAGACTTCACACAGAGGAATACAAGAGATATTGAACTGTGTATACACAAGTGAATTACAGCATCTGTMTCCAATCAATGGACAATCTCTAGTATACATAGAAGGAAATGGCTTGATGGCCTTCAAGTTTGTTACACAGTAAGCTAGAAACAAGTCTGAATTCTACTGGAAAAAGACTACTGCTGGTTCAGTATCTGTTAGCTAAACAGAGTGATTGAACTTAATTGCCAGTCCAGCAAATCTCCTTTAAACTTATTTTGAAAGCAGCTCTGCATGATGGCACATCTGTGAGRGAGGTATAATATTTTGCCAAACAAAAGAGCTGAGAAAGCAAAACCTTGAATATTTTCCTTGTCAGATGGTATGAGGAACATGAGTTAATGAAATAAGTTTTGAGATTGTTTCAGTAAATGTCTTGCTAAAATAGGTTTCCTCCAATATACAATGTGGAAAATGGGAATAGAAGTAAGATTCTGTAAAGCTTCTGTGAGGTATGGTTTGGGTTGTTTGGTTTGTTGTTTTTTTGTTTTTTTTTTTAACTAGATCTCATATCTGCATACAGAGGGTTCCATTTTTGTTATTGTTACTGCAGGACATAGACCTGGAAATTATCCATAGATCATTAGTCACAATGACATTAAAAAAAAAAACAAGGGGACAAAATGAGCTTCCAATTCCTCTTCCTTTTCTTTTTTCTCTCTCCAAAMATACTCTTGTATGGTATTGTGTTAAGGAGAATAAATTGGATGGACTCTGTTCCCTGTTACATCCATACAGGGCCTTTGCCATCTGTGAGATGGGTATCACAGAATTTATTTCCACATATCTTGCAATTAATATCAAGTGCTTCTTTAAACATGTGGTTCAAACTCTGTGGGGAATTCTGTAACAAGATTTTAGTTTCTTGACAGCACTTCAAACCAAAATAGTTTCAAATATGCAGGAAAAGRGAAAATAGTTGCTGTGGGATAAACTTAAGGGTCATTTTTTAAAAGGACACATTCAGATACAAGAGTAATGCTCTCCTCTGAGCTAAGGGACCTATTCTCCAGTCTGTGAGCCTGTATTTCCTGATAACGTTAATCAGAGTAATGTATGCATGCTGAGTGCAGGCTAAGTCCTTAATTGTCCTAATGATACTGTTTGTAGTGAGGTGTTTTGGTGTTTTCTGGGTCTTTTTTATTTTTATTTTTATTTTTGTGGATTTTTTTTTCTTTTAAAAGCCTAAGTGTTTCTTCCATTCTTACCGGATTTAGACAAATGCGTAAAAAGGAAGGGCAAAGATGCCCTATGGGACTTTCATTTACTGAAAAGGATGCTGACAGCAAGAATCAAAAGAACAAGAATACAACTCTGGTTCTTACTATGAATCAATAAARTTTAATGCAAATATAAAAGCAGTCATGCTTCCCCTAATGTAGTAAACTTCAGGGSAAATCCAAAGCAAGTGAATACAAATGTTTTATTATACAAATAATGCTGTCATTTAATTACTTAAATGAATGCTTAACACAGCATCATTCCAAAATTCTTTCTACTATCAGCAGAAAAGGATCTAAATGAAAATAAAGACATAATTAGCTAAACCACGTTCCTTATGTTGACCCATGAGCAACCTGAATAAGGACTTACCACAGTCTTTTTCCTGTCACTCATCCTGGCGCATGGAAGGTATTTTCCCTAAAGAAAAAGCCTGTAAGCATCTGTCATACTATCACCCTACTCATGCTATCTGCAGTACTAATGGCAAGAAAGAATGATGTCAGAGGCCTGTGTACATGGAGCAGTCACACCCTGGAACCCTGTCTAGATCTATGTGCAAGTAAGGACCAAAARCATCATGGAGTTGGAGTTGGTTTCTCACCAAAGGACATTTCCAGCAGYTGTTTCCTACCAAATAAACAGAACTTGGAGCACAGAATATCTACTTTGATTTGCATAGATAGCAGGACTGATTTACTAGGATGCTATTTCAGTTTAATGGTGATATGAGGCAAATGAATCACTGCATCTATCTTGGCAGTTCATTTTCTTTTGGTCGACAGAGGACAGATTGCATGATTCTATCTATATCTGTATAGGATACAGATTATCTTCTTCCTCCTTTATGGATTATTTAAAAGTAATTAAAATTTTATTTAAAAACTGGTTTACCCAGGTGTTCAAGACATTTAGGTTTGTGGAAGGTCAATACAATAATGAAACTGTTGTATTTGACCCAAAAACTGTGTCACTCTTTAATTTTCTGAGTTAGATTGTACCTTTCTTTAYGAATGTGCAGTTACAGTATCTGTGTTTCTCAAAACAACCACCAGGCAGGATGGAGTGAATGTATGCAGAGGGGTTAGGATRGTCTTGTCACCTCCTTTTTCTCCAACAAGTTATTGAGACAGAGGGGCAGATCCTAGCCAAGATTTATAGGAACAGCCATTTTCTATTAAGTTTTTGTTATTAAAATAACCTTACTGTTGGTATTGGTACCAGATAACTGTTTGCACAGTACATTTACTTGTTTCATCACCCAATTCAGTCACTYGTAGTTACCCAGTGGAAGCCACAATGAGGAGGCCAAATGAAAAGTGGGGCCAACAGAAGTGGAAGGTCACACTGAAGCACCAAGAGACCACTTGTCTCTTGGTATAAGCTCAGGAAGTCTCCTAAGAGGAGGTGAACGTGTTATCCTGTTGTCTTTGCCCATAGCAGCCACCACACTCTTTCATGTGGTCTGTCATCACACAACCTATTCATGTGTGTGTTGGCCTTCTGCAAATGTGCCTAACCATTGGTGTTCTGAGTTTGTCAGRTCTCAGGTTCATCAGGAGCACTAGACTCCAGACATTATATAAGCTCTTTCAAGCACTTTCTGTCCACTCCCTCCCTTCCTGCCCTCATGCCCTTTTATTTTAAGATTAATAGGAAATAAAACAAAGTTGTATTATCGTGGTATTCTTTTCTTTCTTGAAGAAAATCTCTTTTCCCTTCTGCTAGGAGTTATTTGTATTATGTCACCTCAGAATTTGTTTCTTTTCAGAAATTCCAGTATAGCAGGTGTATATGGAGTTAATATAATGTGATCTGGAAATTTGCAAATATTGTCTTATTGCTGATAAAAAAATGTCAAATAGTCTCCCAGCCTTTCTGCATTCAGCAATCATGGGAAAGTTTCTCCAGCTAAGAAACCATGAATGTCTCCTGCTTCCSTATTCTGCAAATTAGTGAACACTGTTTTTCTGTTTATAAATGTGAGAGAAAATAGAAACAGCCCAAAAAAATTACACAACAAAAAAAAAGGCCCATTGTTCTGAATCGTAAAACTGCCAAAAAGGTAAATTGCAGGTCTGAAAATGAATTTATTAAAAGAAGATGGAAGACCTGTTTTTTTCAAACCTTCCAATAGAGGCACTAAATCAAATCCCAAATCTTCAGTAGCAGATATTAGACRTCAAGCTTACAGCTCCCACATTTATCTCCCCATCCTCTGGGTGTAGCTTGGTTCAGTGCTGGAAAGAATAGGGCTGCTATAATTAAGATGCAAAGACACTGCCTCTGTGTTCTTCCTCACACTATCTATATCGTTAGTCCTTGAAGCCTAGGCATCTGAGACTTAAAATAAACTTCATGTGAGGAAAAATAATATTTATTAAAGTGACAATTTACAACTCGTTCAGGAAATTAGAGCACTATGCTTTCACCGTTTCTCAAAAAATCTTTATTAAGTTGTTCTTCTTAAAAAAATAATTTGAAGTGATTCATCACTTCTTCTACTAGCTCTTATAGTATCCTTCTGAAAATGATTCCTTTTAAAATTGAAACACAAGCTTTCTACTTTTCTGTTAGATACTGGCGTGGATATTTCTGAAGAGTGATTTATAAGCTGTAGATTCTCTTGCAACTAAAAGGATTCAAAACAACAACAAAAAAGATCAGGTCAAATAGCAAAGCTGACCTAAAAAGGTACAGTTCAGGCCTAAAAGTTTGATTTGGTACGTTGCCTCTCATGCAGCTTACAAATTGTTAAAACACAATTTGGTTGTTCTTCGAAGGAAAAAAAATACTCTCAGTGGAAAAGTYTTGAGTAAGGATGCAGGAAGTAGTTTACTGGGATGAGGCAGTAAAATTAAAATTCCATCTATGATATTATGCCAAAACCAAGCAAACAAACTGAGAAGTGTCACAGTGATGGCAGTCTTGTAAATTCCTGGACAAATGACTTTGTCTCTAACATCAAATGATTACATCTATACAAAAAGAGACAAAGCTTTACAGAATGACTGTAATATATGACTTAATAATAATGACTGTTCATAGTAATGCAAAGGAGCCATTTAGAGAGAGAAACAGAAAATTTTTCAGCAATCTGCATACTGCTGCAGAATAAAGGAATATTTCATAAATAGGTTGTATCTGAAAGTGCCACAGTTTTGTAAAAAGCCTCAATAATTTTTCTGGGTATATGCTATGAGAATTAAAGATGGATGGCTCTTAGTTAATTTTGCTTTACTATTCTGCCCTGATTCTACTTCCCAAATATTGCATTCACAGTTACCTGATTTTTAGGTAGCAGACCTGACAAGCTCCTCAATAAGATGTTGTGGATGCATGGTTTCAAGGGACACTGGAAAATTTGAAGAAATATCCACTATAGGCTACTAAACAGACAAACTCTCTCTATGATTCAGGGAATGGTCTGAGCTAAAAACTGTTGAAGTCTAGGGGATTAGTTAAGAGAAACAATGGTTACTAGTTCTTATTTCCCCTCTGCCCCTCTGGTTTGGGTTGCTGCTGGAGATAGCACACTCAGCTGGTGCTGCCAAAGCAAGACATTCTCRAGAAGATACTTTTGCTCCAGCAAAATACATGCTTGATTTATAAACTACTTGCAGCTATTGTTGCATATTTCTCTCATTGTATATTTCTCTCTGAATTGCCATGCTTATCTAGGAGAGTACATTCCAGTGTAATTTTGATAGAAATTATCTGGCAAAAATTCTAAATTGACATAGTTTTCCTAGAAAAATATAGTACCCTTGGACTAGTGGTCTTATTTTTCTTATTTTTCTTTTTTCATTTTTTTCTTTATATAAATATATACAGAGAAATACATATTGAAAAAGACTGAAGGAATGACTCCTTTAGGAGACTTWGTTGTTGTACACATTGTGTTTTAATGAACAGCTGTGCTCTTCCATCTCAATTAGTGTCCATAGCACAAGTGGAACTGAAAACAGGAGAGAAGACAAAGGGCTGCATCAGCAGTATCAGGAAGTTCCTATATTTGAGTCAAAGAAAAAGGTCAATTTATCATTTTTATCAATTTCTGTGAGAAATGAGAGAGGAAGAAGATTGAGTGAAGTATGTGAAAAAACAATTAAACGACCAGGCTGAGTAGTATCCTCTTGAACACAGAGTTCAAAGGAGAATATGAGAAGTGTAGTTAATACCTATAGAGAAAGGGTTACTAGTGAGAGTTCAGGGCACCCATGGAAGGATTGTACATATCAGCCTTGAAATGATTTCTGCTCAGAGTACAAAAGAGAAGGTCTATGGTTTATAAAAGTCACCAAAAATTATTTATAGTTTTTCATCTTACCCTGTAATTTTCTGTTACTTGCTATGGACTGAGCTGAAGCATTTTATGAGTGTTTTAGATGTGGCTTTATTTTTTTACTGATTTCCCCTTTCTGTTTTTCCTGAAGATCTTAACTTGCAATTTTTCTTATTCTTCTATACTGGAAATGATGTACCCTTATCCAGGCAGTAAATACTCTTCCCACATGGACTTGTTGAGTCTTACAGAATTTGCCTGACAAAAGAGACTGGGACAGCTACAGTATCCATGGGCTCAGGCTGGTCATCAGAGAGAGGTTTTTGTGCACAGCTGCCCAAGAATATAGAGTTGGATTACTACCAGGGTAAGGGGGCATTGCAAGAAGCTGCAGATGTGCTCAGCCACTAATGCTGAGGTGGTAGMAAGGATGGGATTCTTATCACAGAAACGTCAGAAAGTACAGCGCAGACATCTGCATAAACTCGGAGAAAGAAGCACAGTGGAGAGAGATAGGCATTTTTATTGCATGATTCATCTGACCAAATGTAGCAGTCTAGTTCAAAAAGACAGGATTTTCAGCACAGAAATCCCTATTTTTTTGTGGGACTGAAAGCCTTTTTGTTGAGATGAGTCCCATGCAGAGTGTCTGCTATGGCAGACGATTGAAGGGTATCATCACCCTGATTCGCTGCAGAGCTTCCTCTGAGCAGTTGCTTGGTGCTTGGATTTTCTGCGGAAAAAAGGAATCATCTTCAAGGGTTTCACTTGCTGATTTTTTTTCCTGCTAATATTCATTACATTTTCTCTTTTATTCCTACTGTGAATATATATCACGTGTCAGCCATCCTAAACTAAATCAGAGCTTAACCATGAATATATTTTATCACTCATTTGTTAATTTTTACCCCTCAAAAACTTCTATAAAGCAAGTTACTCTATTTCATTAGTGGAAACAAATTTGTGGGTAGTTTTTTTGTTGTTGTTGTTTTTGTTTTGTTTTGGTTTTTTGTTTTGCTTTGTTTTGTTTTTTTTTCATTTGGCTGGGGTCTTTCTCTGTATTCTGAAGCTAAATGCTTCAATTCTGAAATGCTCAAATATGTTTGCTGATGGAAAGCTCCTTATATAAATTACTACATGGAAAACAGAGCAACCTCTGGAGAGYGTGATTTTTTTCAAAATGCAGAGAAAGTGTTAAACATATAATCCTACTCCAGTGTGATTAATAACATATCAAGTTGCTCAAGAAAGGCATTCTGAACTTGCAAAAGTGTTCAGGTTCAGAAGACCTAGAGTGAATACACTCAGAAACATGWAGGAAGAATGAATAAGCATCTTTTGAAATTTCACAGGTTGGAGAGATCAATGAAACTGTGTAAATGTACTTCCAAGAACCAGCATCGTATTTGAAAAATCAACACACAGGGAAACAATGTCTGTTTGTCCTTGCATTTTATGCAGGATGCTGCCTCACTGTGTGACCTGAAGGAGCTGTGGCAGTACAGAAAGAACACCAATACAGCAAAGAATGCCTCGTTTCTTCTATAGGCCCTTTAAGTGTTAATATACATGCTAATTGACATTGCTATACTTTACAATACCTCCCCTACCCTGTCTCTAATCCCTTCATGTCAATGAGCATAACAGGTCTGGTTCTAGTGGAAAAATAAGAGACTATTTGACCTGTTAACTTAGTAGAAAATATTACTCCAAAGGGAGAACTGAAATATACTTTTTCTTCAAATAACCCTGCATTTGTTGTTATTATGTAGGAAGAATTTTTTTAAAAATAGGCATTAATTTTTTTCACACTGTTGAATACGTGGGAAATCTGATATTTTGAATGCTTATACTAACGTCAGCAGAGAATTAATTCTTTGTAAGCACCTGAAAAAAAAAGTCTAGAAGGAGGGTGCCTCTCAGCCATTTCCCTATGATTTTATCATTTCTGTTTAGTGAAGAAAATCTGTTCCCAAATTTAAGATTATTTTTAGGATACTCTAACTTACAATGTTGCACACATTTCTCATGGACAAGGATCAAACGGGTCATTGCACATGGCATTCTACCTTTTCCAATCCATTTTGCTCCTWTGCTTCTTCCCTCAAAAATATTTTTTAGAAAGGTTGAGGACTGGGAACTGAAGCAAGTGGGTCAGATTTGTGCCACATCAGCAACTTAAAAACACTGGAATAAAAGCCAAAAATTCTGCCCTGACTATCTAAGTGGCATTCTCTACCAGGAAGATACTCATAATTTCAGGTAATTAAATGACTAGGAAGCTTATTTTGTGCTTAGCAGCCAAAATTAAACATGTCAAATGAACAAAGCCTGCTTAAATAAGTGAAATACTAAGGGCTGCTATTAATTTCAATTGGTTAATTAGTTTTAGGGAATATTTTGATCAATTTTTGACTGCTGAAAAGGATGTTGTAAATGAAAAGCCAACATTTTCTCATTTTTTCTAGTTGCRTTTTGAGACTGGAAGAGGGGTTAGTTGGTATCTTTCTACTGCAAGAATAAAGCTACAGAATGTTGGGTTTAGGTATTTCTGCTTGTGACAAAATATCTATGACAAATTTTGAAAAAAAAGAGAAAAAAGTAAGAACAATTGTTTGGAAAACACTTCTCAGAAAATATGTGCATTCTTCAGCTAACATACTACTTCAACATGTGGMTATATAATTCTTTTAGGCATTCTTAGAACACACTTTAGATAGCTATATCTGACTTAGCAAGCACTTTGGACTACTGCATTATTCAATGAAAGAAAATATTATTCTGTAAAGATACTCTTCTATCSTTTAAGTTCATGAAATAAAGCTCTTCAGAAATTCAGTGCGTGCAGCTACCAGATCTGTTTTTAGAATGGTAAACTCAAAAAAAGTGTCAGAGACTCCGTTATGTCTAAATAACATGTTTTTTCCAGATATTCCTTTTATTGTGTAATGAAAAGTATCTTCTGAGAGTCTTTGAACATTAATGTACATCAAATGGCTTACATACATATTAATATATCTATATATAATAATATGCATTGGTCATAAATTAATTCTGACTTAGAACGTAACTTTTATATATTTATACGTATGCATAATTTTGGCCTTTTATTTCTCAGAAATAAGTGTTTTGCTTCACAGTAATCCAAAGGGTTTGGGTTCGAAGCAACCACTAATTTTTCCGTTTTAAAACTTTGCTGGAAGTAAACATGCACAAAATAGATTGCTAGAAGAATTGATTTTCATTCTTTGCATTTTTATTATTTGAAGTCTTCTTATAAGTAGAACTTAACAGTGAAGGAAATAGAGACTAGGAATTGCCACAGCAACCACCATAATAACTTCAGGTAAAGTAGTGCAGGGCAGGAAAAYTCAGACTAGTTTTAAAGTATTTTTGAGATTGGATGGCCCAGATGTGCCTAGTATGCTAGAAATTTTTGTAGACTTGATTCCTAAAGGAGCAGCGAAATGATGAGCAAAGAGAGTGAGCACAGTCTCTGTTTGCTTTTGAGTGCTACATCTGTTCTCCCAAACCTTTCATGTCAGTTGGCCTTTGATTACCATCCAGCAAGTCTGATGGCAATGGCCTTCTTTTCAAATTTTATTCCTTTGGAGTGCTAGAGACGACTTCTGCACAGARCATGCAAGTAGAAAGCTTCTGGTGTACAGCTATTCCACAAAATTGCAAACAGTCTAGGGAAATCTTGGCCCTAAATGTTTATATCCTCTGATCTCCTMGGCCCTCGAATGTATGTAACAATTTTTTTTTTTTTGCACCCGACACAGTGGGTTACATATACATGTAAGAGCTTAAGGGGCTTGGAACATAGTGTTTTTAAATACATTCACCATCTGATTTCACACCTTCACAAATGTGCTTTGCTGAAAGCATGATGAAGTTCACATGAATCCCTTTGACACAATGATGGAGAGAAGTTGAGCTTCACCCTGATACGGATGTGCACAGACAGGAGATYTTTTAAATCAACTCAGCTCAATGAATATACAGTATGTCCCCTGCAGAGCTGCCAAGGTCAGTAAGAGTGCTGGTAATCTGCTGTATAAATGCCAGATGCACAAGGTACAGTGCCTCCAGGCATTTTTATTTCACATTGTTTATAATAGAAGTCAAATGCCAAGGTTCATTACAGTAAAAAGTTTAGTGTTTCTTCCTGTCTTGCTTTGACATAAATCCAAGTACAAATAAATAAATAATGATCTAAAGGTTCAGACAGCATCCTTTTCCAGGCTGCCAAAACTCTCTAATAAAGTTTAAAGGAGTCATGTAAGAACTTTACATMATTGGATATTTTTTAAACAGGTTACACGACAAGATTTGCCCTTCTACACAATCTCTTTAATTAAGGGGAAAGTTAATAAAGCATTTTGCAGCTAGGCAACTTYACCTTTTTGCTAAACATTTGTTTTCTATTTAGCTCCTCCACCTCACAGTTTGAACCATTAACCAGCAAAGACAGAGATTCAATGTATTTTGGTTTGTGGCATGGCATTTCATGTGWGGCAGGTTTTCTTTATTCAGTAGGAAAGGAAAGGGCATTTAACCTAGTGTGGAAACTCCTTGATCTTTGGATCCCAATCTCTGCTGCTGCAGACATTTGTTCTTTGCAATCCCTTCTATAAACTTAGGGWGTGGGGGAGGCAAAAAGTCTACTGGAGATATATTACATGGAATATCTTTCTCCTAATGGCTAGAAAMCTTCTTCTGATTTCCACACTAGAATTATTTATGGCCAGTTTCTGTCCATTTGATTTTGTGCCAATGCTGTCCCTTAGTCTAAGCAGATCCTATCTTGCCCTGGTGTTTCCCTGTCTGTATATTTATAGATAGTAATTCAATATCATTTAGCCTCTGTTTTATTAGATTACCCAAAACAAATCCAGTTTTATTCTTCTTCTAAGACTCATGGTTCTCTGATACYCCAAGAGCCATTTTCTTCCTGTTTGTAGCTGAGTGGTCCTAAACATTGAGTAGCTCTCCAAAAGCAACCAGCAGTACCTTGTGTAAAGACAGTTGCCATGGCTCCTTCTGGAAATGCCTTACCTGATACAAATATGAATTACTTTTGCCTTTTTAAGAATATCACTATGGTTCATAGGCATTAMTGGTAAACACAGGGTCTCTTTTCTAATCTTTTGAGCTTATAAYATAAGTTCTTAATGATAGCCATGAAGCGTATGGCATTGCCCTTTGCTTGATTCGATTTTTGTCTCACTACTATTATGCAAGTCTCTAAGGTTATCAGGTCCTCCAAGCCTCTTTTGCATTTGGGAGTGTTTTCCCAACTCCTTGACATCAGTAAATTCCATTAGAACTAACTTTTTTTTGCAACAAGGTCACTGAAAGAAGTATTATCTAGTTTCCAGAACTGATTTGTTACTGGTAAGCTTCCTTCAGTGTCTTCAACTATTTTCTCCCTTTCCTTTACTCTTTGTCTAACTTCTATACTAGCTCTAAACTTCTCCATGTTAACCAATTTGTTCTCCCAAAGCACCATACAAAATGCTTRAAAGAACATCTCAGAGAAATTCCTTGCAAATCCAAGGTGAATTACCAAATCAGTTTTGCATGATCTGTTTGGTAAGGTTCTACCTTGTTTTGTGACATTTTATGTCTTTGATTATTTTGCACCCCCACTAAGAATTATTTTAAAACCTTTAATTCCATTCTTGCAATAACACTTGCATATTGTTGGGAGCTCATGTGTAGGTCATTATTTGCCTGAAAAAAAATCCTCTCCACTATACTGCACAATTTTTATTCCAAGCCCCAAAATAATGAATAAGTGAAACAGAATGCCTGGGAGTATRCATCTAGATTAAGTTCCCAGTTTGTGGTTTAGTACTTCTCTCACAGCAGGCAGCTGCAGTAACTCACAATAACCACTGGCAAAGGAAGTCACTGGAGAACAACCAAGATTCTAAAATTTGTTGGTTTAGATGGCACATTAAAAAAAAAAACAAACAGGTTTTGTTAAAACAATTTCCTAAAGACATTTGAGGAAAAGGATATACATAGCTTCTTTCTATCTTGACAAGGAGAGAGATGCAATGCCATAGTTTACAGGGGGAAATATATAATTTACATAAGGGAGTGAATTAAAAAAATGCATTGACTTATTAAAGGGAAATATCAGAGACTAGTAGACCAGAAAAAAAAATACAGCAAAGACACTAATATTGTTACACTTAATATTTCCATTTTGCAATAGTTCAGGCATAGACTTTGATTGCCATTTTAAACACTCTGAGACCTAYTGTTGGAGTTTATGAATTCTTCAATTATTTAATCATCCAACATACATAATTTTATATGATCTATAAATGAGCAGTACTTGATAGACTCAGAGCACTGAAGAATTTCAGAATTTCATTTAAGATTTGCATCCCTCTCTTATAAAATGCYGTCATTTCTTTGGCTCGAGAGCTTCCTCGTTCATACTGCAAGATGGAAAAGCACAAATCACTTAATTGCAGTATTTTCTCCATGGCTGAATTACAAATCTGATGTTTACCAAGTGTAGAATGGTCTTGTGGCAAAACAGAGCGTGGGAGTGAGGAAGTTCATATTCTAATCCTGGCTGTGCCCCAGGCTTCTGTGTGAATCCATGGGCAAGTAGTTTAACCTCCTTGATCCTCAATTTATTTTGCAGGAAACGGGGGAAAATGATACAGTCTGTCTGACAAAGGTGTCARGAGGGTACCTTCTGGCACTTTTAGATGGAATTGAGTGCTCCAGAAAAGCAAATGTTATTACCTTTTAGCCTACTTCTATCTATTAACCATCAGTGGAGATGGGATCAGAGGCCTTACCACTTGCCGAGGGAGGTGTATGAAAAACAGTTCAAGATTTACCTAAATGTTCRACATGAACTATTAAAGCCTTCATTCATGAATTCCAAGTAGAAAAAGATTCCTTTAGAGCCATAATTMATTTGTACTTTTAATTATGATACCTGTGATCACCAAAAGTAATTTTCAAATGGCAGGTGTATTGTTGCTGCTCAACATCCCCTCTCTCTGACAATTGTCACTTGGAACATATTTTCTAGGCACAATCCACACTTCAAATMACTTTACATATATATAAACCAATGCCAATAGTGGAAAGATAAACTTGGCATCTGGACATTTGAAGCTGCCAGGTGTATTGCATATATGACCACTACTACGCTGTGGTAACTGCAGGGGRAAAAGKGAGAAAAAATAGAGATAGCCATTAAGAACTGCCAAGAGTTAGCACCAGGTTATTATTTTAATTACAAGGGGATGCTGATTTGCTTTGTAATTCCAAAGTGAAGTTTCTGTTGAATGTCCAATATATGTCTGAAATTAGGCTTTCATGCCAGTTTTCAATAAAAATAGAGGTTGCCATTAGGAAGGCTGTGTAAGCAYACTTAACAGAAAAGGAGAAAAGTGAAATTATGCCTTTTTGCCATAATTTTGGAAGACTCAGATCCATCTCTATGTCAAGGAAGCCATAAGATTGTTACATCACAGGAAAGAGAGCATAAATCTGTAAAGTCACAGTTATAGTCTATGACATAACAGAAAAGTATCACAGATCTCTGTCAAAAAGGTTTCTATTAATGTAGGGTCTCTTAAATGTAATTATTTGGACTTCGAGGCATTTTTTCCCAGCATGCTGTAGAGCAATGCTTTGTGCTGTGTATATGTATATTAGCACAGCTTAAGACTCCTGCCCCTCAAAAAAAMCWAAAAAAAAGATGAGTTTCCCATTCCCAAGCAGTGCCTCAGCTAGCTGTCCATCTGGGACCTGACCAAGAAGCTCTTGGGTCTTGTTGAGCCGCATGGCAAGAGAACATCCCACAAGGTTTCTCCAGTGGCCCTTTGGGGACTACACTGAATTGGTTCTTTTCCAATATTTTCTTTTTCAGATCTAGGTAGGGATGTGACTTCAGTGAACTATGGAAGTGCAGAATTAAAAGAATATATGTATATTTTGAATGCACACTTGTTTGAAGAAGAGGATTACTGAGGTTAGGAAGGATGCTCTTATGGCTGAAATTTCGAAGATAAATATTCAAGTCCTAGGTCTGTGACTTCACATCTTGCCCTTGAGCAAGTCATCTGATTTCTGTGATTCRGACAGTCATTTGTTTTCTTTGTTCTGTCTGACAAAGGATACTTATCCCTGTGTGTTTGTACAGGGTTTATCATACAGGACTCCCAGTCTTCCAACAGGTTAATGAGGTGTAAGTTATAGTTTGAATTTATGATATCAGGTWCTCTGCCATAACTGCCTGTACTTATGCCATGGTAAATGTAGGTAGTTTTTTTCTACAGTGAGGAATAAGCTGTCTCACTTTTACTGCAGAGTGAGAGGAAGCACTCAGACTGTTTCAGAATAGCAAAAATGCTATAAATCTACATCCCACATTACTACGTGAAAACTTATGCATGTTGCTGTCTTTCTGTGCAGGGATTTTTTTAACTCGGCTATAGCCAGTACATGTAGATAACACAATTCTGAAATTATCAAATCTTAAACAACTGACTTCTAAATGCAAAATATAGAAGGTTAAGGATTTTTATTTTTTTTTTGAGAAACATGACATTTTAAGGTTGTCATCTAATTTGCCTAGGACATTTGCAATTGGCTTTTCCTCTTACTCTGATTGTTCTCAAAAGACTTGTGGTAATTTTTTCTTCATWATCATCCTCCTCATCATCCTCCAAACTTCTGAATGACAAATACACCAGAAGGCAAATATTGTAGGTAACCTGTGTTTGTTCACAAGTGATAGTTGGGTTATCAATAGTACGTAAAAGCAGTAAATATTTCAATAGTTCATAACACTTAATGATAATTGAGGGTGAACTTTTGAGGTTTTCATTGTAAGTATATTTAGAATTGCATGTTTGTATTTTTGATATTTCTACTACACCTTTTGTCACTCAGGAGTCAATGTTTCTTTTTTTGTTAATTTTTTTTTTTTCATGTAGTTACTAGAAGTGGTGCAACATTTATTGGCATAGTGGTGCTTTCTGCCAGGAAATTACAGTGTGAAAAATTAAAATTATTCATAGAACATATGGATTTTTGACTGGTTTGACATCAATATTTATCATTTCAGCAAAGTCAATTTTGTTGTGATGTGTAAAATGCATAATATTGAATTAATAATTGTAAGGACAATTTATTAAATTAATCTAATACTTTCAGTATGTACTATTTCATGCAAAATCTAAGGACTTTCTAGACTGACTGGCAAACYCAGAGACAAAAATTCCTGAATTTTCTTGAAGAGAGAAATTCCTGCTGTTTTTCTAACAATCTAAATTATCCATTGAATTATGAGTYATGTGACAATATCCCTGTAGGTTTGTATTACATCTTGTTTTCCAGGCCCCAGACCTGATATGMATAAAGTTTGAACCACAAATCCATAGGAATATTGCCTTGTTTTACAGAATCCTTTAATTCTTTAAAGCCTTTTAATTTTCCTCTCTGCTTTCCTCAGTTCATGAATTAGTGTTTGCCTTTAGACTGAGTTAAAAAYTAATTTTCCTTCCCATCATAACAATGCAGAATGTTGGAAAAAGATTTACCACCCTTGCATCATGTCCATGTAGTAGGCAATATCCTTATTCAGTCTGCATCACACTCATTTCTATTTAACCTAATTCATACCTGGGTTTTGCTACTTTTTTAATATTTAAATTTTTTTTTTTTATAATATTCAGAGATTTGAAATCCAAAATAAATAAACACTGGCTGCTGTTATCAGCTGGGTGCTCTTCTATTGTGTCTGGCTGTCACTTACCAGATCAGGCTATTTCTTTTAATCTCCATATTGACTGCTATTATGCTTTGTCACTTTTTCCATTCCCTTGGTCTCTGAATCTGCAATAGTTTCATCAATATGATTTTATCAATTTGCATTTCTTTGCAACTTTACCTAAGGGACTTCACCTTGGTTTTTGTGTTTGACAAAGCTCCCGAGAYGGTCTTCCTTCAAACACATTCTCTGTTTCCCTTTTAAAACGAAAGCAAAACTGAAGAATGCACCCATACAAATTGCTGCTCTAAAGTTCATACCATTTGATTTTCTAATAGGATCATTATTAAGACTGTTCCTCCTCAGTGTTCATTGCCCCTTAATGTTTCCTGTTATCCCAAATTAAAGGAGACAAGGGAAATTTGTTCCAAATGTGTTAGAAATCAGAACACCATGAAAAGCTCTGAGTAGTTCAAAGGCAAGAAAGGAAATGATAATTCCATGTAATTTTTAAATACTACAGACACATTACATACAGCAAAATCTTTCAAAGGTTGTTCAATTGAGTCTTTGGAAACAAGATATGGTGGCTGGGTAAGATCTCATTCACCACTACCTCACAGCAATGGAAGCTGCTGAAGATAATCAGGGGTGTTATCAGCTCTGACTTTTATTGTTTCTGCATAGCAAACTAGGCAATAAAGAAAACGGTAAATGTAGGATTTATTCTTTGCAGGGGTATACCTCATGCTTGGAAGATTAATGAAGAATTCCTTGATCACTGTTTACAAAAGATACCTCTATTCTATAGTATTTTAATTGTAAATGACTTATTTGACATACTAACTAATAGCTCCTGCTGAATTAATAAAAGCAACATATTAACTTTAAATCCCAGATAAAGTAAAGATTGCTGTTTTAATATCCCATCCATATCCTTTATCTTTCTACAGGGGCTTTCAGGCCAGTAGTTTTAATAACATGCATGAATGAAGATGCTCTTTTTTAACACAAATGGTGGCATAGAGTTTTTCCTTTATATTAGCAGGCAATCAATTCCAATAGCTTTTTAATGCTTTTTTAAAGAATCAATTTTAAAGCACAAGCTCTTCAGGGGACCCTCTTAAACTTCTTCACAGCCAGTCTCCTAATTTTCTATTACAATACAATCTAAAGCAGCTACAAAAATAATACAGATAATGTTTGCTGGGTAATGATTTCCAATTTCCCCATTCCATGTACCCTGTTATTAGGAGGATCATCTTCACTGTGTAAATTAATTTTCAATTCACTTCAGGGGAACATTACAATGATTTATTCAGTACTGATGCCGAAGAAAATGTTGGGAGGTTTTTAGCAATTTGAAAAACAAAATCAATTTATTTTGATTGCTAGCATGCTAAAAAAGTGTTAAGACAAAGGGTTCACAGGTATATTTTAGAGGTTAACCTACACCTTACAGAAGCAGTCAGTTKGATCCTAGGTGTAGTTACCTGACCAGAAAGGGCAAGACAAATGTCTGAGACTTGCTGGTTTCTCCCCATGTTTCAACGTTATAGAAGCACTGAGTATATTCTAGGGGTTTTTGTGTAGATAGAAAACAAAACAGATCAACCTTTCAGTCACTAAAACTGTCTCTGGTGAGTGAAGAAAATGCTTACTGTATGTTAGACAAGGAACAGATAGTTTCAAAGTCAACTCTGTTATTGGTAATGATACCCAGGATTTGGGAGAGTTCCAGGCTAGGAAGAAGGACTCGAAGAATTTTCACTTTCACAAATAAAGGATTTATTGTAGAGAAAGCATCTGTTAACTAGTGCTCAGGGGACTTCCACCAAAATGCTCACTCKCTGTAGTGCTCAAACCAGGTAAAGCAGCACCTGTAGCTGAATGTTTGGTTGTTCTGATTTAGCTATTGCATTTTTAAMAGTGAGATTTTTGTCCCTGGACATTCAATGAGCACAAAAGAAAAATACCATCCATGTCAGAGTCTGTTTGGAGAAAAGAAAGAGAAGTAGGGAATCTTCAGAATCAATGACTCTCATTTGTTTAGATGCCAGTTAGCCAATCTCAGGAATGAATATTTTCCTCAAGTCACAGTAAAGAGGATATGGAATGATTATTTCAGAACAAGATGTAGATTTTGATATAGAAGATATTTTAATTTTATTTACTGATGTGTTTAACTATGTTACTTATGATATTCCAACATTTTTCAATAGTTTAAAGATCAAGGGAAATATTCTTTTCATGTGAAAATCTTTGAGGGGGCAGTTGAAATGCCCCAAGTCAATCAGCATCAAAATGGAGGAAATTTTTAAAATGAAAAAAAGTTTGCTAAAAAATTCAAGCCCCATCCACAAAAAATCAAACCTTGAGAAATTGGTTGAAGGCTTTAGGAATGACCACAGGAGGAAAAAACCAATCATTTCTGAATTACTGAACTGAAAATTGCAACTTTCTGTGGTTACAGTGGTAAGAAGAATACCCTAAACATAACAAATAGCATAAAATCTATTGGTCATAGTCCCAAAGGAATTTTTTGAATGATAATTGTGAGCTGTCACTATTGCTAGTGTTTCCAYGTGTTATGCAATAAAAAAATTATTTATTACTGAACTACAGATGCATAGTTTGAAGCTGAAGGAAGCTTGATTTCAATGGGACCGTGAAAGATTAAGACAAAAACTGTGCGATTCCACTGCAGTAATGTCCTCTGGGKTTTTTTCTTCCATATTGATACTATATTGGAAACCTCCAAAAGAATTGTCCTTTTTCTGTCATGCGGTTATAATCAGGCATTAAATATATCCCAGTTATCATGCTTCCAGCATGCTACYAGCACAGTTGTCACATTGAGTTTTTAACAGCATGTTGGCAGGGAGCCGAACTGACAATATTTATTAAAAATAAAACAGTAAAGAAGAGCAAACACTTGTGACAAAACAGCAAGTGAAGAAGGTACTCATAGGACATATATCTAGGTTGCCTGATTTGAAAGAAACTGAAGATTTTTCTGAGTATATGACGTTGAAAATAAACAAAATTAAAGGAAAAACAATGATATTATTTTTCACTGCAAGCCAGTGAAATGCCTCATACCAGAGGAGTGAGACTTGTCTTCAAAATATTTTGTCAGCTTCAGTGAATTAACCTGGTAGTCTAAGTTTGTAATTAGAACATACTCAAAATATTATGGACCTGTACAGTTGACRATCTAGAATTCTTTATGAATATTTTATGTAGAGGATCTTAGGAAAGTACACATGAATAGAAAAAGCATACTGTGATATGMTGCCTGAAATATCATGAAAGCTTTTGGCAATGAGTTATTTGAGGGCTTCTTATTGAAGAAACGATATCTGATATACTTTGATAAACCTAAATGCTTTCTGAATTTGCATAAACTACCCTCACCAGCAACATCTCACTGCAAACAAGATATTAAACGGTATTCCCTTTTTCTGTTTCAAACTTTTTTCCCTAATGACCTTATTCTATTCCTCCAAGTCATTTCAACTCATATTTCAATGCACAATTTCTCTTTTCCTACTTTTCCATGCTTGTAGTTACTTTATTCTCCCTTGTATTTCTCCCTCAGGTTGGAGAACATTGGTCATCCTTATCTGTATGTAAACTATTCCAAATAATTGGTCATCGATACTACTCCCATAGTATGTAAGCTATTCCAAATACTTAATCATCCCTATTGTTCTTTTGATGCCTTGGGAAGGCTGACTTGAAACAGAGACTAGACAGAGCTAAGASAATAAAGTAGGTATTTATTAAAAGGCTTTAAAGGATGCACCTTGGCCAGTACAAGAGATTGACCAGGCTACACCCAAGGTGGACCCAAAATGGTCACAAAATGGACCCCCAGTCACGAGGTCTTACATTTTTATAAGTTTTGATCCATTTGCATTTTGTGTTTAATTGTCCAATTACAGCTTCAGATTATGAAGTCCCATCCTTCTTGTTCCTCCCTTCAGTCCACCGTTGTTTATGCTTTTGGGCCTGAAAATTGTCCTTGGTCTTCGGCAGGAACAGGGTTTGTTTTGTCTACCTTCTCTGTGAAGAGAGCTTGAGCTTACTAGCACTTAATATGAGGCTCAGATCTACACCCTTATGCAGCACAGAATCTGGAAAACATGAAAGCTAAAACTTAAGGCATCACTTTTTGATACAATTTCTGCTAAAAACTTGATGCTGAGTAAAGGGGACCTCAGACAAGGAGAAATATCTTACTTTAGCTTCTTACTTTAGCTCTCATGAAACACACAGTGTAAACCTCTGTTGTACTTTAAATTTGTTTTTCTTACTTTACAGTTATTATCATTGTTTGTGTTTGTAGTAGACGGTTTTATAGTACGTTCTCATCTATAATAGTAGCTTTGAAATTAATGTTTCTTCTGTGTCTGTAAATTAAAGTAATATATTAATTTAATTTCACTGCCCTAACTTGTAAACATCAGTAATATGAGAAAATTAGAAGGAAATCCATTTTACCTGAGTCTGGGCATCCAGTGACTCTCATCAGTGCTAGGTGTCTACTGCTTCCTTTGCAGTCAGTGGAGAGAAATAAGGGCAGCCCTGGAGACCTATTCATCCTATTTTAAGATAGACATTTGTGTTATGTGGTCTGAATTAGTCTCCAGAGGATGGGAATAATTGCACTATGGAGGTTCCTCTCTATTCCTCTAGGCTTTTTCAATCATGGATAGCAAGTAATAACTTTGATTAAAATGTGAACTTTCAGACAACTAATTAGATGAAATTACCCCTTTCTCAGCMTCTAGGTTTGTAGGAGATGGACAATAAAATAAATACGGTGATTTGGTGTTTTCATGGATAGCAAGATGCAGTTAAAGTAAAGGGATASAGGAAGGGTCCGCTTCTCCCTCAGTTCCCACACCCACGTCAGAGGATAAGCCTTTCCTCTCTGTGCAGCGTGCTCCTCTTCCAGGGTGCAGTCAATCTTTCCAGGCTGCTTTAGAAACATATTTTAGCAATACATCCAGATCAGATTGCTTCCYACCTCCTTGCAGAGCCCACATTGCAGTGGCAAAGGAGGTCCCCTTAAACTGGTAGAAAGGTTATTGAAACATGTCCTGCCCCACCGGACTCCACCATTCCTTCCCCAGACTCTTGCAACTTCCTCTCTTTTCYTTTCATGCCAGAAAAACAAAGAAATCATTTTTAGCTAGGCTCAAGTACAAATTGGCAAGGATAACATTCTTAAATATCACTGTGCTATTATGATAAGCACAGCATATTCCAGGCAGAAAAGCTGCAGATTATGGCAACCTTCAGTAAGTATGGATAATGCTAAGTTAGAATTTTCTTTTTTTTTAGCACCCAAAAAGCTATTATACTTATCTCCTAGATCCTCTGTGCATCTTCATCAGAAAATGATATATACTTGCTTGAGAAATATAGTTACCATATTTGAATATCTGAGCTACATGAAAATACCAGAAATATATATTCTTAAATTTTCAACCAGTTCTATGTCATAATATGTCCTCCTTTCAGAARAAGAAATATGACCCCTTCACTTCTACAGTAAAGTCCTGTCTTGTCATAAGCAAAAAACATTAATTCCATGCTCACTGCAARTAAGGAGATTTGTATAAAAGAGTCTAGTACAGTATTTATCAAAGAATACTGAGAAAGAAGAATTGCCATTTTGAGATTCTTTCTGAAGCTAACTGAAATCCTGTTAAAGATGAAATTCTTGAGTCTCTTAAATTTTTTTAATTCTTCAATTATTGCCCCCCAAAAGGAGCAGGTTAAACAAAGAATTATTAACAGACAATTGCTCGGTAATTAAAGCAGAGCTAATATTAGTTCTGAATAAYATTTTAATGTCTTTATAGCAGCTTGTGCATCAGTAGCTCCTGAAGCCTTTATCAGGTGTAGATTACTTCATCTTGGTACACAAGGCAATGCCAGATGAGTCAACATTGGCCTCTTCTGTACAATTCCCCCCTCATACTCTTCCAAGGTTTCTCTGGAGCTCAAGGGTCTGCAGGACCCTGTTCACAGAATTGGATAGGTTTGGATGAACTCTGGGAAACCATTGAGTCTGATCTCCTGCTCAGTACAGAGACAGCTTTGAAATTGCATGATGCTGCTCAGGGCCTTGGCCAAGAATTTTGCGTATTTCCAAGGATGAAAATTCCCTGCCTCTCTATGCAGTCTCTCCAGTTTTGACTACAATCACTGCAAATAACTTTTTACCGGATTTACTTGTAAATCTGAGCTCAGCTAAGTTCTGACAACCCAAAAACCCAGCTATGCTGTGTGATACTAGGGGATCTCCAGGCTGAGATCTTCAGGAAACACCAGAACAACTCTGTCTTCTCTTTCCAGGTTACAGGGCACAAGGCCACCAGTCCTGAATCAAAATTCTGAAGGCCATTACAAACATAATCATTAAGTGAGGCACAAATTCCAGATTAGCTCTGTGCCTCCTTTACCCTCTTGGCAGAACCTGGGTTATCTTCCAGAAGATAGTGGGGCAGATGGACATTTCAAAAAGGATTGATAGCAGGTTCCTATGTTTCCACATTTCTTAAAGCATCTAATGATGTCCTTGAAAACTTCCACCTCTGCAAATCTCTTGAAGGGTCTTGTATCAGAGAAACACCAGAGAACCCATCCAGCTGGGTACTATAAGGAATATTAATGGTATAAGGTAAGGAGTGGGTCAGTGTGAGGATGTATTAAGACATTAGACAAATAWGTTTCTTGGCCAATTCTAGAGCAACAAGGGGAAATGAGATAAACCTAAAACTTTATGATGATTTAAAGATTCATGCTTATTTTTTCTAAATAGCATTCTATTTATGAAATTGTATTCARTTGATGAAAAATAAATCTAGATATAAAGGCACTGTGGATCCTAAAATCAATGAATTACCAATGAGACAAATAATATTTGCGTTGTTTTTTGGTCACTGACCCAATCAGTCTGATGGGGTCTGCCTTCAGAAGCCATCATATGTGAGGCAAAAATRCCATCTGTTAATCAAGAACAGGATGTCAAGTTGTCCTCAAAGCAAGGTACATTTCAGTCAGAGGAAGAAGAGAAGCATATAGGAAAAATGAAGTTCAAAATTAAACACTGTATCTAAAAATATATTTTCATTTATGTCTGACTGGTAGGGCAATCTGCTGTTGAGTTGSATTTAGGCTTTCTTTTATGTTTATTTTCTCACCCAGAGCTGCTACCTGTTTTGATAACATTTCTCTTCTTTTCACAGTAAAGTTATATAGACAACARGAGCTATATTTTACTTTTAGTAAAACAAACCACAGCAAAATAAAATCTATTTTAATGACACTGGAACATTTTTTATTCTTTCACTGAAATTTTGGCATAACTCAGTAAAATAAACTCCTATGAAGATTGTTTTTGCATAAAAGTTATAACTGAACCTGCACGATTTCAAAAAAGTAAAAAAATTCCAAAATAAATATGATTTTTTTTAATTACAAGTCTCAACAAAATCCAGCTACTTACTTTATCATCATTAGAATTTTGMTAAAATAAAAGGATAATATATTCTGCAATTATGTTTCTTTTTTAAAATAAAAATTAGTAGGTTTCAGTCCTGGATTGAAAAAGAACCTCAGCAAAACTATTTGTAAACACAATTCGTAAATGGCACCATTTTCATTAACGCTACCACCAAATCTGGTTATTTTTCTTTTAGGAAATCAATTTGGTACAGGTATTTTGGAAAAGACTTGGAAATCTAATTGAAAAGGATAGATGGGCCGATTTTATTTTCCTATTCTTTGTGCAATCTGAGAGCACAGTATACCACACTGWGGATGGTGGCCATGAATTCCTGTTCAAGAAAATGTTGGAGAAGCAGCAGCAGTGACATGTGTCCTCTCTACACTGGGCTTTTTATTTGTAATGAAATGCTTTTTACTCAAGGGCTTTTGCCAGTCCAATATGTGGATTAATTTTTTTCTTCTTGTATCAGAATCTGTTCCAAATAAATGTGGRCCTATATTTTTGCAGTGCTCAGTGAACTAAGAGACATGTAAGTGCTGTGAAAATAGATTAGATTTAATAATAGAAGCATATGTCCAGGGTTGACTGGCAGTTTTTCTCCAGTTTGATGAGATCAAAATACTAAACATAACCATGTTTTTCTGCAAACTTTACACAACAGAAGCATTTTGTCATTAAAATTAGAGTTTGTTTTTGGCTCAAATTACTGCAATATCACAGCTGTGTTTTATGAGAACATGCATAAATTCTTTGCAACGATTTTGGGCTGGATTGACAAATGTCATATTTCCATYTCTCTTTAGAATGATGCCATTACAGTTGATTGTTGATTTTAAATTTTGAAGTGAATGAGATAAAAAAAAAAAAGAACCAAAAAAACCCCCAAAAAACAAAGCAGATGAGAAAAACCACTCAATACTAAAAACACCATAAAGGACAGTTTTGATTTATTAGTCTTGTGTCTTATAGATATTGTTTTTCATTGACCTTATTCAGTTATATCTTCTTTCCAAAAGTCATTTCTGATGCAGAGAAGATGGAAGCTATTCTGTAGCACAAAGACCATTAATTTAGTATACATGCATTGTAAGTAGATTGTCTTTTCCTCTGTTTGTTACTATCATCACTATCTTTCTTAGAAAAAAAGAACAAACAAACCAAAACCAAATTCGAAGCCCTACACATAAGCCTTTTTGTTCTTGTGTTGGAAACTTAGTGATAGTGTTTAGTGGCTCGAATACGACACACTGAAAATGCTAGTGGTGAAATACCTTGACCTTTACAATGTTCTTAATTTTGGCTGGCTACTCATTCCACTCATCAACATTTATAGCCACACTCATTTCTGGGGAAGGCAGATCTAGGTACTAAAACAGAAAATGTCAAACACTCCTGTACTCCAAGGACATGCTAGACATTCAAATTCTCATACTTTATTATCATAGCAAAAGACTCCAACAAGAGTAGGAAATAACCTTACATTAATCYGCGCATATGACAGACGGTAACAAAGAGGAGAAATGGCACAAGCCAGCTTATTACAACTCTAAGATGTTCACTTTGTGGTTGCTTTCAGATGCTGCTCATCCTTCCTCGGGTGAGTCATAAACAATGGAATCACTGGACATGTTTGCTGGTCTGTACGTGCTCTGCTGGCTCACCTGCAGTCAAACCTGGAGACCATAGCACAGCCTCCAATAGAGGCTGCTCCTGTGCCTGCTGGTTACTCTGGCACTTCTGGGTCTGCTTTTCACTATAACCCATGTCAAATGCACTTTTCTATTTACTTGTCTATCCAGTTCTAAGTTCTTGTTTTTTAACTTCAGCCCTCAGTTTTAAAGCTTGCTTATTTTCCTCCTCTCCTCACTTATATGCACTAAAATGCACTAAAATGCACTATTTGCGCCTAAATGCAGTAAAATGCTAGCAAAAAAATAGCTTTAGTGATATCATGACTGTATCAAGTTAGAGGGCAAAAAAGTGATGSAGAAATAATGAATGGCAGAAAACTTTATGCTAAATTATTTGAATTACACATTTGATTTTAATACACTAATCAGCTAAACATTTAAGAAGATAGTAACATTGAGATAGTAACACAAATAGTAACATAGACAGCAAAAGCTCTTCCTGCTTTCAAGAAGACACAGCAGAAAATTTTTAAATTATGCTGGGTTTAAAAATCTTCTATGCATTACAAGTGAAACATTTTTGTGCACCTCCTTCCTCTTCCCTAAATGTGAAATACATGCACTGAACTGTAATGTAACCAGTACAGAAAGACAAAGGTACAAAAATGTATCTAATCCAGTCAAAAGGGAGTGCAGTTTGTCGATACCAGTTTGATCAAGATTATTATATTCTTTCTGATGGTCACCTTGTTTGTGCTATCATGAAAAAGTATTAAAGTGGAAATATACCTCAGTAATTTATCCCACTGCATCAGAGAGTACAAACTCTATATCAAGGTACTCAGTCTCTGTCAGACCAGTACATTTTTTCCCAGTCATCTCAATATTATTCCTTGGAGATAAAACTGGATGAATATACTGGCCCTGTTATGAATTCATAAGATTTTCACGAGACAAAACCCCTCAAACAGCAGTGAAAAATTGTCAATAAACACCCACCTCAAATAATGCAATCTGTATTGTCACAGTAAGTGTTACTACATCCAATTAYAAGTTAAAATGTCTTTGTAGTGCATTATACTTTATTTTGTGAAAAATGCTGTGGGTTCATCAATATATGTTGTACAGAAATACAAATATCCTTTGTACAGATACAGAGAGTATATATATATAACTTCATATAGCCTTATGTGTGCAGTGACAAAATCCCAGAACAGCTGAGGCTGGGACCTSTGGAGGCCATCTAGTTCAGCATTCTATGCAAGCAGGACCATTTCCAGTTGTGTTTGAATATTGCCAAGGATGGTGCCTTCACAACTTCACTRGGCAACCTGTGTCAGGGCTTGGTCACCCTTTCTATAAAAAAGTGTATTCTGATGTTCAGAGGGAACCTCCTTGGATACAGTCTGGGCTCATTGGCTCTAGTCTTGTCTCTGGCTCCATCCTCACTGTGCCATTGCACTCTCCTTTTAAGTATTTGCATACATTGATAAGATCTTGAGCTTTCTCTGCTCCAGGCTGAACAGTCCCAGCTTCTTTAGCCTTTTGCACAGACAAGATACCCCAGTGCCTTCAGCATCTTCATGACCCTTTGCTGGGGTGTCTCTTAACATGTTCATGTCTCTCATACTGGGGAGCCCAAAACTGAACCCAGCATCCCAGATATAACACTGCCAGTGCTGAGCACAGGGGAAAGACTGTATCTTTGGACCTTCTGGAAATATTTTGGCTTATGCACACCAGGGTAGTATTAGTCTGGTTTTCTGCAAAGGCCCTTGCTGTTTCATGTTCAACTTGATGGCCACATTTCTGCTAAGATTCTTTCCAGCCAGGTGTCCTTCAGCATGTATTTGTGCATAAGGCTGTTCATTCCTCAGTACAGAATTTTGCYCTTCCTGTTGTTGAGCTTCCCGAGGTTCTTTGCATTGTCTGACTTCTTCATATTCGTAATTACACATACAAGTAACCAAAAAAATTGACGTGTAAATTTTCTACAAACTGGGTAAGCTACTAACTACCAGAATAATATCTATGAAAGTGATTTCAAATGTGGTGAACATTTAGTTGTCTAAGTGGTATTTACTAGATGCCTGCAGCCTGATCACCTTAGTTTATATTCTTAACAACTTAAAAAATCTAAGCAAAGTTAAATTGCTGTTTTCCTATAAAAAAATCTAGAGAGCTRTTTTATTTTAGCAGAGGATCTGAGCTAAATAAATCTTGGCAAGCAGTATCTCAGGCAATATGTTTCCCTTGAGTAAATGTTCAGATTTTTTTTTAATAATTCTTTCCTTGTGCATCAGTTTTACCCATCTAGATAACCACTGATTCAATAGGATGTTTGTGTAGAAGCAAGAGTAACCACTGGGAAATCAAGGCTTATGTGCCATTCTGTTAGAGAGGGTTTTCTTACTTGTTACAGGGAAGTCACTCGCATAAGAAAAGATAGTTTTGGAACCATTAGATACTCAATAAAGCCTTTTACAACAGTACAGCATTAGTCAAATAGTCTTAACCCTGTCAAGTGTTTACATTAGATTTAGGAAAGCTTTTCTTTCATTCTGAATATTGTGTTCATCTTAATTTCTTGTCTAGAACCATTCTGTGCACAGTCAAATAACTGCTGTGTTACATCCCAGGAGGGGAAATGAGTCTTGAAAAATCCCAAGAGGAACGGTGTTAGGATGGCTTCAAAATTTATATGTCTTGTTCTTTTCTACAATTAGCTCGGTGGATATTCTAGTTTTACAAGGTTGTTTGAGGTATAGAATATGGTAAGTTGCTCACTTCARGCTTTCTCATTTAAACACAGGTCATATCCACATTATATTACACCTCTATCTAGTTCTGTAATGTAATGAGAAAATCACAGGTAGAGAAAATCTTGAAGGCCCAAATATTATTACACTTTTATAGCCATGTTCTCTCTGAGAATMAGCCATAAGCATTTCTTATTGAACAAAAGTGCTCTCTTCAGATGGAAGAGATGCAGATATTCAAGTAATGGAATATATTTCATACTTACCCATAATTTCTCTATATAGTAAGATAAGCAACTTTTAAAATTTCATCTTTGGATTAATATTGAATGTAGAGAAGCAAGAATGAAGATAGGTTTGAAATGAGTTTTATGTAGGAACMAAAGCAGACACCTAGCATGGAGCATACAACAGCAAAACTATCAGGTAGCCACTTCAGGAGGAGTGAACAGTCTTGTTAAACTGTCAGGGAGTAAGGCTGACTCCTATGTGAAATCGTGATTCTAACTACAGAGGGCTGGTTGAAGTATCTACTATGTCACACTTCCTGTAATACCTCTTCCTTTCAGACTTCCTTATAGAGGAAAAGTCTAATTTATTTCCTCAATAATTATCTGTAAGGATAATTATTTGAAAGACTGAGTAGCTACACTATTAATCCAGCAAACTATCCTTGTTAGAAGTTGTCTTCTAATGACGAAAGAAACTCCTTCCCTCTAATAACTTGCAGCTATAAAAGAATTTTTTTTGCTTGTATTCTGAGGAAATACATTAATTCATAGTCTTTTTGTAAGCTCAGTTTCTCCACTGCAAATCTCCTCTGGGGATGTAGGAATAAAAAAAGAGCTGCAACAAGAGATCTATTCTTTCAGGATGTGTTCTGTGAAAAAYCTTGGACAAGAGTGAAGAATTTCCACATCCATACAAAGAGAAGTAGGRTATTGAGAGAAAAGTGATACATCAAGAGCTCCAAAGGTAAAATAATGTATTYAGTAGTTGGTGTGGGGAAAAACAAGGTCTGTGTTTGCTGTTTTGATTTATTTTCTAAAGAAGAAAATGTACTAGTAAGTCACAGATGGTCTGTGACAAGAGCAATCTGAGGATGATTTTCAGTCAGACACCTTAATCTCCCAAACCTTTATCTCCTTACAGTTTTGAAWGGATCTCCCTATATTATTGTGTTTTTGAACTACAAACGTCCATTCTGTCTGTTTCTTTCCATCTCTTTCCATCCAGAAACCAGGACTTCAACTATAAAGTTTCACATTCATGTGTCACAGCTTTCCTTGGGGCTCCCCAGCCCAGACCTCAGCCATGTGTTGAGAGGAGAGAGACCACAATCAGTCATGGATGCTGACATTACCACATGATTCTGATCCCCTGCATAGGTCAGTTTGTTCCAAGTCAGGGAAATCACCCCTATCCCTGCCTATGTGCTGAGAATCCTACCCTTGAGGTGTTGGACTTCTTTAGGAGCACAGGGTCCACAATCCGATGGGCAGTTTTTCTCCAAGGCAGGCATTGTACTTAACAATGGAGGATGATCAGATATGAGCAGTGAAGGRGAGGGAAACATTTAAGGAACTAAAACTGGGAGACTGGAGACAAGTGGGAGGGAACTTCTTACTCAAAACTGGGTAATTCAGTCTCTTCTACATCTTCCAGTAGTAGTTACCCTGAGAAAACCCAGGTTTTGAAACAGCAATAGATTTAGATGCAGACATTCACACTGGGATGGAAGCAAAGTGACTAAAAATTTGAAGTCAAAGCAAAATATCACTTCTAATTTACTGTAAAGATTACTTTGGACCATTTTCACACTTCCTCTGTCCTGAATCAAGCTTTAAAAAATTATTATTATTATTATYAATAATAATAATAATTATTATTATTATTATTACTGAAATTAAAATCACTAAAGCTAAATAGCATGGCTTAGACATAAGTTACTCATCTGATCAGCCCTCTAAGAATGTCTGGACCTAAGGTAGAATTGCTTTTATGAGGAGACATGTTTCAATTTATCAATTCAGTCTGAATCAGATTGGTTGACAGATTTTTTAATCTCCTTTCACTTTATTCTTTACTTAATGATGAATCAAAGAAAATTTCAGTGGATGTATTTAAATATTCTTCTTTATATAACCAAAATACATTAACTTTCAAAAATGTATTGGGTTMATTTATGTCACCCTGATTTTTATTTCTTGCTTTATTTGATTTAGCTATGTCATTCAATTATTATAAATTTTGAATTTTAAGTGACTGAATCRGCCTGATTTACTATTTCACCATCTGGATTTAATTTAATTGTTGATAGTTTTTCCCTCTTTGTTGTAAAATCAGTAAGTACAGGGACTTGCACTAGATCAGGGTCAGGAATACCTTATATTTTCCTGAAGGAAGCCAACTACAAAATAAATTTTGAATCTCAGGTTCTGTTTATTGATATTTTTATTTTATATATGAACACCATGGCAATATCAAGCATATTATGTTCTTTCTTGTTTAAAAGGCTTCTTAAACTCCTTGGACTATAATACAGCTGTTATATAGCTGAACTACAGGCTTAACTGTAGGGAGTGTTGTAGTCAATTTGGTGTACAGTACTACACAATTGAATTCAATATTGTTTTTCCTCAAGCAAAACAATTTTCATCCTTTTATTCAGGGATGATCAGATTTGTTTAACTAACAGCATTAGGTGTGGACAGGGACTAGTCCTTGTTTTCTCCCTGAGTGACCTCAATGAAACTTGTCTTGATGTACAGAAGATCTGAGCAAAACAGCCTTTCTTTGGTGCATCCCCTGGTGTTAACACTGATATGTCCCACAGTTTATGCAGAGGACTAGGAATTAGGATAGACTGACTGCTGAAATTGTGGCTGGTGAGCCTTGGAACAAGACTTCCCATCAGCATGTGACCCATCACCCCCCAGGGCTGATGCTCTCCTGTTTTCCTTGGCTGTGGAAGCAGATATCTCAAACAAGAATAGTCCAGGCAATGTCAACAAGTGCACACACTTTGCTCAGAGAAACTTGGAAAATAATTTAAAAACTTGGTACAGGAACTTATCAAGGAAGTATTTCTTCCTGTAGAAGCAGGAGTATTTTCCCTTCCTTCAATCTACTAGATTCTTGGGACTCAAGTGTTATCATGGGAATACCAATGTTGTAGTATGGTGGCCTTTTACAACAACTAAAAATTACATTAAAAGTCACCTGTCATTTCACTTATCTGGAGGTAAACTAGACTGCTCCATTCAGTGAAAGGATCTAAGTCCCAGAGAGATTACCTTGGTCCACTGGTCTRCTTCCTCTTCACTCCCTGTAATGGAGGAAAGAATAACATAGTCAAACATTTGGCAGAGAAAGCGTGTCCACAGTTTAGTTCTTCAGAAACCTGAGACTCCCAACCAAAAAATCTCTGGTGATCCCTGAGACCAAGTATAGGAATRTTGTTCCTATAAAGAATCTTGTGGTTTAAAAAAAGAAACTAAGTTCCCTTTAGGCATTGAAGGGAGTAACTGGAAACATCTCTAGGGTTACCTCAATATCAGAAACTAACACCACCAACAAAAATCTTGACATTGAACAGGAAAGTTTCTGTCACAAAGMTGGATATTAGAGATTCTGCACCTTAAATAAAATCAATGGCACCCAAGGTGCAAATCTTCTAGGAACTGACAAAAGACAAGAAAGGTAGAAGTACTTGATAAACTAACTGAAGCTGGAAACAGCTTAAAGAAACTCTCAGATGCACTAAGACAGAGATGCTCCCCTCACCTGTACAGGCCACATGGGTCCAGGGTATACTTCTCAGAGCTCGGCAGAAACTGACAAAGGAAAAAAAGAATRTGTACAAACCACAGAGGAAACTGAAAAATGTCTAAAAGACTCGCAGCTCTTTCACAGCACAGTGAATTAAAGAAAAAAAGAGATCTAATCCAAAGGTACAAATCATCTGCATTAAGCAATTAGACCAGATGGAAATAGAAATATTATTTCTTATTAAAAAGCAATATGTGGATAGCAGGAGGCAAATCCCAATTTAATCCTAAAGGGAATCYCAATTAAAATAAGTAAGGAATTCTCAGAAAGTGAATATTTGAGATTAAAAAAMCCCAAAACACACTGCAACAAAGGGGAAAAAACTAATTTTTGATATAAAATCACCTAGCATTTCCTTAAAGGAATATTACCTGCCTCCACAGCTGTGAAAACATGGATGATCATTTAATGAGAGTCATTAGGATGTATTGTAGTAAAAGGTTGTATTATAAATGCAAGAACCAGTTACTTTTTGAGATTTTTCCTCCATCACATTAAAAAGCAGTCAATGAACTATTCAGCTAATTTAATGAAATCCATTTTTGGTGTTCCCATACAGGTGAYACGGTAAAACCTGTAGCCTTGTGATAAAGCTATAGCCTTGTGATGCAAAGAAAACTATAACACACAACTTTGTTCATCGGTAAAAATCTTGATAGCCTAAAATTGCACTTTGAGAGAAAAGGTCCCAAAGACATAAATGAACCCAGAATAGGATCTCTCCTGACTTGGCAATAAGTCTTATTGCCAAAGCCTCACAACTTGAAAACTCTCAATGGTGTCTTCTGCAAGGAACAAAAGGCAGGCACAGGCAGCAATGAGGACTAACAACCAAATGGAAAGGAGAAAAGATAATTAAGGGAAAACATTAAAGATCTTCTAGGACACTTAAAATTCTTAAACTTTTCTCTTAAAAATCTTTTTATGTATCAAGAAGTGGCATTGCATTAGTCTACAACAGCAGTTTTATGTAGAGTAAGTAAAATGTGGTATAAGGATTTATCACATCTGACAAGGCAGATTCAGACTCAAGAGGTAGATGTGGGTAATGTTAGTATAATTAGTTAGTAGTATAATAGGAAGGGATGGAGCAAGATAGCTTTTCTTTTCCTTATTCATTAACCCAGAGTGTTTTTCTCCTGCTAAGCTAAGACTGAATACATAAGGGAGAAATTGATTCCTACTTTAAAGTGGTGTTTWAACAGATCATGAATAAAAATATTTATTTATTATCTTTAGTAAAGTACAAAAATCTCATAAGCTTATTTCAATCTAAGGATGATGACTATGTTATAAAAATATGTTCACGAATGTAACTAGTAAATTTGTTAATTAAAAAAATCTCCAAATYTTTGGAAAATGGAAATTCTATGAAGGGTGACTGGTAGGAAATGATGGTAATTTTTCTATCTGGCACTCATTTTTCTCTGAAGAAGGAGAAGGCTAAGAAAATGAAATGAAAAGGGAATGGTCAGCTAGCATACAATCACTAAAAATATGGTTGGTCTGAATGTGGTAATGCTGTAATGGGATTAGCACTAAGGGGAAAAACAAGCAGTGAACACAAAAGCTTTGTGTTTGATAAGGAAGCATTACAGCATCTGAACAAAAAAAATACTGAGATTAATGACAGCCTATGCCTCTATATTTCAGTGTATCAGTTCAAGAAGCAAAGACTCATTTTAAGAAAAACTATCAAAAATCCATTTTTAAAAAAAAAATTTCATAAGCAAATAAAAGATATAGGAAATGATGGTTGTCATGAGAAGAAACTTTGTGTGCTGCAAACATAAAAAAAAAGTATACAAAAAAGAGTTCAATTATATTGTTTCCTATAGTKTATATTTGAGAAAGCACACAACCCTACACTTCAAAGAAAATATTGTTAAAATTTATATAGATAAGTGCAGAGGTAATAAAAAAGAACATTATCTTGGGAGAAATGCATAGATTTGCATTTGAAGACATAATTTTTTTCTGAAGAGATATATTAGACTATTAAAATAGGCTTATACACAGCGTTGACAACAGAAGATAGTATAAAGTTTGGGGTCAAAAATTCTACATCCTGGATGGGAAAAATTAATCCTGTTTTAAAAGATTTCTCCTTATTTTGCCACCATGCTGCAAAAAACCAAAAGTTTTTATGAAGCAATGTGCACACTCTTTCATGGCCATKAAAATGTCCATATCCATAGAAGAGAAAACTAATGCTCTTTTAAATGATACACTACAACAAATATTGAATAGACTATAATAAAATCTAACTCTTTGATGAATAATTATGTGACAGAGTCACATTTTCAAAGTGCTTGAAAGACAGGGGTTTTTTGGGAGTTTTCTTTTAGGCGGCTTTTTCTTTAGGATTTTTCTAGTTTGGAAATCCTAGCTGATCCAAAAATGTGTATCTCCACCTTGTTAGAAAAACTGTACAATGTATCCCACACAAAACTCAGAGAATGTGCCTTGGGTATACTAACTTTGTAAATCCATGAAATTTGTCARATAATTCCATATGCTTTAAAGGGGAAAATAACTGCATGCCCAAAACTTAGGAAGAAAAACTCATTTTAAAACTGATTTGATTTCTGGAATTCTAATGCACCAGGTAAATCACCACATGATACTAGTATAGCAAAATTTTAAAATAATAGTGTATTAATGGGAAGAAAAATTTTGACCAAACAAAATCCATACATGAGATGTTTTCATGTTGCTTTTTAATTCTCATTCATACCTAAAGATACTGCCTAAATAACACAATTTACCATGGCCTAATATGTATTGGGTGTAAGACCATGTGCACCAAGTGAGGCTGGAAAGGACCTTTGTGTAAATGGTTTGACATCTAGTGTCTAGGTTCTCACTATATGTGTTATAAAATGGTTCCCAAAATTGCCCATTTGTTTAATAGTTTCCTAGAATCCTCTCAAATTCCAAAATCAATGAACAATTCACTGAAGTTGAAATCCAACAAAGACAAAATTGATTGCACCTCTCATGCATCTGTGTGTGTAATAAATACTAATGCCCAGCTATTTGCCAAAGGCTTGCTAATAGCTTCAACTCTCAGTTGCAGCAATTAATTGAGACTCAAATAATTTATTCCAGGAAATCCTGAGTGAGGGATAATAATAAAATCATACAAAGATAGAGATATTGTCAGGGAAAATTTGAGAACTTCAGTGGCCTATCTATAAACCTTTTTAATAAGCCATCTCGGGGGCAATAATTCTAGTTGGACATGCAGCAGGAAGATACTGGCTGTCGAGAGCAGATCATATCAGATTGCCTCAAAATGTATGTGGAAATGACTTCAATCCCTCCAGCATAAGCAGCGGCTTGGTACAGTCCATTCTTCTGTTGGATAACAATATAGGCACACAATGAACTCTGAAGATAATTAGGCAGCAGAAAATATGTAACCCGGGATATTAAAAAACTTTAAATGTAATTATTGTACCAATATAATAGACTCTTATTTAAAGGTGATTAAAACATTGTATATCGAGGAATGTGAGAATGTGAGAAGACATTAATAGATTTTAAAAAAAGGAGTAATGAATTCTTCCCATATTTTGCTGCTTCTGTTTAATGTAAAATTAATGTATTTTTTTTATATTCYTCTTCAAAATAAGTTTGGATAGATGCAAATTAAGACAGGATAGCCACCTCACTTAGGACATAATAGGTGAAATATRAAGATTTATAGAAGCATGATTATGAGATTGTGCCAGCCAAGACAATGACTGCCAAAACCACTTAGGTAGAAAGTTTCTTAATCAGTCTTTTGAGATAATAAAAACGAGGCAATTGCCTGCCCTCCTGAAAAGGGGGAGGAAAGAACATCTGCTCTCCTTTGTGAAATACTGAGACTTCTGCTATTCTTAAAGCAAATATTTTGTATCTAGAAGGATATGTCTCTTTATTGCATTTGCCTCWGGAAAATRAGTTGTAATAGTMATAGTAGYAGTARTGGTAGTAGTARTAGTAGTGGTAGTAGTAGWAGYAGYAGTKGTAGTWGTAGAAGCAGCAGTTGTAGTTGTAGTAGTAAGAGTGTTACTACTACTACTACTAATAACAGAAGTAATTAATAATAATAGAAGCAGAGAATGGGGGTTGGGTTGAAAGGCACTTTAAAAATCATTTATTTCCAATCCTGTTGTCCATGGCAGGGACACCTCTCATTAGATSAYACTGTCCARCAYTCCATCCAACCTGGCCTTGAACYCTRCCAGGGGTGAGGCATACAGAACTCCTCTTGGCAACCTGTTCCTGTGYTTCAYCACTCTAACATCTAATCTAAACCTACTMTGTCTCAGTTTGAAGWCMTTCTCTCTTGTCCTATCACTGCAGTTCCCATGAGAAGTCCTTCACYAGTTTCCTTGTAGGCCCCCTTCAGATATTGGAAGGTTTCTATGASGTTTCCATGCATCCTTCTCTTCTCYAAGCTAAACAGTCTCAACTTTTTCAACYTGTCAATAYCATCATCATCRTCATCACAACAACAWAAACAACATAATAACTGGGCTAGAAGCCTTTTAACTCTGCTCATGCGGGCCTATTACTAGAATCAGAACCCAACACCCTTACCAGACTATGCATTCTTTCAGATCCTCTCTTGCCCCAAAGAGTCTGTCAGAAGTCCTATCAGTGATTTATTTTTCATTGGTTGATTTCACATCTTCCACTAGACCTTCCTACTTTCCCATGGACTCCAGAGAAGGTCAAACACAAATACTATACACATTTATGCTAGCTTTTGTAAAATCCACTATTGGTCTTTTTGTGAAAGCCTAAGCAAAAGTAGATAAACATTATAATAAAAACATATGGGTATCYTAAACTAATTTTAACAACTAATAAGAAAATATCTGTCAACATGTTCAGATGGTAAAGGTGAATTGGGTCATTAAAGCTTTTTATCATCTGATTGTAAGRAAAATTATGAATAAAAGTCCATTTACCATAAACTCCCTGTATTAACTACAAAAGTCTATACTTTGAAATACTTTCAAATTTTACTGCTTCTGAACTACAAATCTAGAATAATTCCATTTATTTAAGTAGGTCTAGTACAGTACTACAAATACGACCAAAAGTCTAGTTCCTGATGTTTGTATTTGTTTCAGCCATCAACTAGATGATTTTTAGATTTATCTGGTTGATGAATCTTGATTTTTACAGGGCTAGAAGTTTTATGCAGACTATGTTTTCTTATCAGTTAAATAAAAAAAAAAGCTCTCCTGCTTCAATACATCCAGTTTTAAAAGATGATAAAATATAAGTGTTGTTAATCTGAACTTAATTTARAGTTCCTAAAACATTAATGCTTCCTAGAATCTGTATACTTTTGGTTATTTTTCAATACTTAGCATTGAAAAGTTTAATGGAGGAGAAAAACTTCAGGAAAGTAGTATAGATTTTTGTATTTGATTTCYTGAAATAAAAAACAGTCAGTTCAAAAAGAATATTGATTTCACGTGAGAGACCAAAACTTGATTCTATACTGTAAAACTGTTAGAGCAGATTTAACTGTATCATGCTTTAGTAAATACATCTTGGAGAAACGGTCGYTAGGTTCCTGATGCAGTTAGTGCCAATTGCCATTTCTAATGCCAAGAAGTTTGTGTAAAAGAAAAAAATAAATGAAAGAACCACCCTCCACCCTCCTCGCACCCCCGCCCAGCCTGATTTCAGTCGTTTTCCCTTTATTTGTTTGGAATAACAGCCATTCCTATCTATCATTTATCTCCCCAGAATTCACAGATGCTGTAGATGCTTGCTTGGTCTGGGAAGAAGATGAATTTTCCAACTGTGTCAAAAAGAACTTAATGCAAACCTGAAGCRGTGAAGCACTTAGTAGACGCAAAAAGAAAGGTTGCAAAGGATTGMTGTTCATGGAGGTATGTACTGTTTGAAGGCAAGGCAGCACAGCCAGCCAGACACACTGCTCACATATGAAGACCCAGGTTCAGGTTGCACCATTTTGGCCTGATGTGAAAATCAGAATGCTGACAAGAGTGCCTACCACCCCAGGATTTACATACAAAAGATGTAACTGGGCTCAGCTAATCAACTGTGCCTGTCATAACAACACAAATGGGACATATACATGCTGTTAGAGKGTCTCAGCTGAGCAACATAAATCTCCAGCTGTAGGAGGTATTTTCATTAAACAAACTCACTCCTCTGATGTCACATAAACATACTCTCAGAAAGAAGTACAAAGAATTTGACTCAGACTCTGAGGAATTTGCCTAAGCTCTGATACTCCGTTTGACAAGATGAACAGACTAAAAGGGACTGAGAGTTTGGAATTAGTGAATCCAAGCAGGTATGGAAGGGTAATTAAAGAGGGTGGGATGAGGAGAGACAAGAAACGCACAGCAGTGGTTAATTATGGAAAACAATGCTCTCCCTTCCACAGGCCTAAAAATTTCATATTAAAATTTCTAAGAAAAATACAGTCGCTTCTACAAGTACTGATATCTAAAATCAGGAAATTCCTAGGTTTACCTAGATAATCTAAAGGCTGTCTATTCTAAAGAATAGAATTGAATTCTGCATTTAGAGCAAGGAGAAAATTCACCATGGACATGAAAAATACAAATACAATTATATTAAAATGTTATTTTAGGAAAATTTGCATTACACAATGTGGAAAAAAAACAGACCTGAAAACACCTTATGTTTATATGAAGACCAGTGAATTCTAAAAAATTCAACTGCTAAGTGTTGATGGGTTCCTAGAGAGGTCAAATGGGGTTTATAGGTCAAGATTTTGAGAACATATCCATAAAACAGTGCATTGCTTATGGTGACAGTTTATTATTCAGATATCATGTACACTTGCAGCTAAACTACACCTAATCAAGCAAGAGATAATTTTGCAACAAAATCTATTTATAAGGAAGAAGACTGGGCACCCAAGAGTGACTACCCCTGATATCCAAGATATTAAGGTAAAAGATATTTTCCCGTATATCAGTCTAGCTTCCTATTTTGAGACATAGTACCAGGTTAAAACTACTTTTTAGAAATTTCTGAGTTCAYTAGAATCACCTTCAAAATTTAGGCAGTCTGGCAAGGAAGGAAAAAAAAATAGAAAAAGAGAAAAAAAAGGAAAGACGTGGATCCTGTCTAGAGAAGTTATTAGCAGAATTAGCATTAACTACTTCTCCTCTCTATAACTAATCCCAGTTCAATAGGCATTCTAAAATGTACCAATGCAAACTAAGGTAGGAGCCAATCACAGGATCACAGAATGGCTGGGGTTGGAAGGGACCTCTGGAGATCATCTAGTTCAACCCTCTGTTAAAGAAAATTCACCCAGATGCGGCCGCACAGGGTCTCAATCGGGTGGTTTTCAACTTCTCCAGAGAAGGAGATCYTTCTGAGCAGCCTGTTCCAGTGCTCTGTTACCCTCAAAGCAAAGCAAAGAATTTTGTCCTCATAGATAAATGGAACTTCCTATGTTTCAGTTTGTGTCCATTGACCCTAATCTTGTTGCTGGTCACAGCAGTTCATTTTGTCACATTTGTCCCAAAAGTTGACAAAACCACAAACAAATAATTTTTCTTTTTGGTTMCGTATCAGCATGTTCTGCTTTTAATGAGGGAAGCACACACAGCCTTGTTTTTRTGTATTCATTGGACTGATAATTTCAACAAGTAACTTCATGAAAATCCTCATTCAGAAAGTTGAACTTTTAACTCACAGAGCACATTAATCTCCTTAATGCTGTTGCAGTCTATTGACTTCTACTGTAGGTACAAATCCGTCTGCTTTGTATAGTAATTAAATTTAATCTGGAGAGCTGGTAAGGAAAAAAAAAAAAAGGAAGAAGAGTATCCAGTGTAAAATAGATGCAAATAATCACAGTCAAAAATATGTTTTGAACAACAGCTTAGGCAACAACAAATTCCTTGGAGCCTGTCTGTGATTGCTTTCTGCTAATCATCATCAGTGTATGTTTGTTSTCTTCCCTTTTGAAAATAATGAAGTGCAGCAAATTATTTTCATATTATAAGTCTATGTCAGGATCATACCTTTTCCCCTGAGCTAAGACAATGTTTGYTTTTCTCTGACTCTTGAATAAAGTGGTCCAAGATCATTATTTGTACAGAAAGCTTTATATAAATCCAAGTTTTGTGCTATGTACTTTTTTTTTGTCCATTTTTGTTATCATTATCAAAGCAGCATTGCTGCAGCTTAGCACACTATCGCAGAGCAAACAAATCTGTGCTCTAGTCTTTGAAAATTCAGGGCTTTTGCATTCCTTTTTGCCACTAAATTGATAACCACTTGTAAAGAAAATAATCAGTTTGTGGGGTTTTGCTGATGATCTTGAAAYGGAGTAGAAATCAGAGGCTACACTCAGATATATTTGCAGCATGGTCTGTGTATTTGTGAGAAATAAACAACAGCCCTGTGATTCCTGGTACATAGTCAGGAATCCACCTTCTTCATGGAAATTTGCTTCCCAAATATTTTTTCCATGTCGAGCTACTCCAGGCATATCTGACTCTTTTTTATTTTTATTGGAAATCTCTCCTTGTCGGATCTTCTTTTTCTCATTTCAACACACAAGTTCTATTTCTTGGTGCTTGAAGTCAAGCATGAGAGAAAGCCTAGTCACCTGCATGGACCAGATTCTGCTCCAGCTTGCAATAAAGCTAATGATTTTAGCAGCCAGCTGTATGAAGAGATATAACTGTTCTTTTTATGTTGATCCTGCAAAAAGATGTGTCCCATGGGGAGTGTTAAAGTGCGAACAACGAGACAGAGAGATTATGCTCCTTGCTTTCAGCTAGAAATGCARCAGAAATAAAATGCTGAGGAAACTCACTTACTTCCAAAACAAATATTGAAGATGGTAAATGCTCTTTAACTTGTATTCAACTTGGTTTTGTTGTGACTTCAATAATTTTCATTCAGTATTGTATATAGCAAGAAACAAAGCGTTCCTGCCTTTTAATATCCTACCATGTAGCATAAACTTATGCTTGCAAATAGTTAGCTCTACAAATGTACAGGAAACTTGTATACATGTAAATGAGCCCTGACATGTACTGAAAGAATTAGTAAAACAAACAAACAAATCAAACAAAAACTCCCCTCCCCCCCCCAAAAAAAAACCCACCAAAAAAACCCTCAACAACAACAACAACAAAAAACCACCCCAAGTTTTAAAAGAAAGAAGTAGCATAGTTGTTTGTCAGATTTCAGCTCTGTGGATACCAAACACATAAGATTTAATGTGTCACTGTAAAAATGTGCTTACAGAGAAACTACTGCATTATAAATGCACCTCTGTTCATCCAAGATGCATTAAAAAAGATAGCCTAACTAAATCACATCTGAACTGAACAAGTTTTGTCACTGATATAAACAGCACTAAGATTTCAACCGTTTTCAGCAATTTTGAACTGCAATTGACCACAGAAAAGAGTCTGTTCTCTTTTCTCACCATCTTTCAGAAACAAAAATATTAATTTTTWAAAAAAACTGCAAAAGTTTTACTATTAGAATACCATATCTCAGATTATAAAAACCTAATTCACAAAGTTATTTTCATCCTTCATTTATTCATTTGGTTGTTCTCATACATTTGTTTCTGGTTTGATTTTATCCCTTTCTTTTACATTTAATTACATAATCCTTTAAGAAGATGACAAAAAAAATCAATCTAACATTCTACTTCAGCACATGCTTTTTCTCAAAAGGTGTTATAGTGTTATTGTGATTTAAAAATTAAAAAAAAMCTATTATGATTTAGTTAACTATTAAGATTAAATTAAACTAAAAATCTGATAAAGATTTAAAACGAAAAAGATTGGTGATATCTTTTTTATAAGAGACACAATGATAGACYATTTYCAGCATATCTGGACAGGAATTTTAMMTGTAAGGCACTGGTGTTGCAAAAAYGAAATATGTGTTTCAAGGTGAACTCAACACCTTGCTGAATACTTGGGTGACRTCTTGTTTAGAAACCAGTCTCAAACTCCAAGAACTTTTACAAATTGGGCCAGCTAGTTCAAGTTAGGTGTGGCTGCCTTTGTCAGATCTTTTTCTCTCTCTTTTGGCAACAATAATGCTTTCTACAAAAATCAGGCCTAGAAACACAAAGATGTTTCTGTGCCCAGGAAAATGTGSATGCTGGAGAAGAGTCAGGCTTCTGTTTCCATCAGAATTTGATTTTAAACCTAACTTTTCTGGGATCTGTAGGCACAGTGCCTGTCAGAAGAAAAAAGCAAAAGAAACAGTAAGAGCATGAGTTATTTTATAGTGTTCACATTTAAAGACTGTGGAACAGGGCTTTCTACGGATTCATCCAGAAGTCAGGTAACCTATGTTGTAAAAGGAAAGAGAASATCATCTACTTCCAGTGGAAAGATGTGGGGAGTAGGGTTTCTTTAGCTTTTGTTTCTTTGGGYGGGCTTTTTGTTTGCTTGGTTTGGTTTTCTTGTTGGGGTTTTTTAAAAGGTAGAGGGATTGCATTGGGTTACAGAACCAAAGTAGATTCCATGATATCCACTTATACTTCCTACACCAAACATTTTTGTAGAAATGCAGAGCTTGAGAAAATCCCATCAGAGGCATTTCAACACCACACATAAGAATTTCTGTAAGACCCACAATTTCTTGTGAACTTTTCATGGGCTTAAAGAATCCTATTTTTTTTCACTCTGTCTGCAATAAGTGCATTTTACTTCTGCCATCAGCTTTCTAGCGTAGCTCACATATTTACAGAACAGCATATTCCCCTTGGAGATGGCCCAGGAGATCCAATCCCATTCCCTGATTCTTCCCTGGGAAGTAAACCAACCCTCCAGGGAAAGATCACCAGATGCCAAACACACATGCATTACTGTACTGTACACCCACTCATGTAATCATGACTGGTGCAGGGAATCTTAAATACCAGAATTGAGGAAAACTGAATCTAATGTATTAACACAATTAGCAAAAACCCCCAGCTTGTCCAGAGTCTCTCCCTTTTTCCACCATATTGATATTTGACAATACCTGTAAAATCAATTTCTACCTGTAACAAAATTAAAACCATAGGAGAAAAAATAATTTTTAAAAAAGTCAAAGCAGTCTGTCTGCAACAGATTTCACATTGTGTTAGTAAAATTCAGGAATACGCACATAAAGGAAAAAAGGAATTCAGAGAAATAATGAGTAGTATCTCAGAAAAAGCTTCTTAAAGYTTAATCAAAGTGCTGTATATAGTAAGATTCCCTCAGAGACAACACACTTTTAAAACATCTGTGGAAATAATCTCTTGCTTGACTCATTTGTGAAAAGAAGTAATGACTTTCAGCATKTTTTTAGGCAGGTATAATGATTGTGAAAACATTTTGAGCAATTCTATGCAGCATCAGTAATGACTAAGTGACCTTTAAAGGTCCCTTCCAACCCAAAGTATTCTACRATTCTATGAAAAACCATAGTGACAGGCATTGCTATTTCATAATTTCTACTGGGTTTTGCCTTTCTTTATATCACGGACCCAAACAGTAGAAAAAATGTGCGCACAGCATATATTTGCAATAGTAACCACGTCCTGACTCAGCACTGTCGCAGAACATAAAACTTTAAAGACAGACTTGGTTGTAACACTTTTCATTTGTGCAGACACAGCACAAGGTCATGAGTCAAGCAAAATGGCTGTCAGGGTTATTCCCACCAAGATAATTAATTATTCAGGCTGTGATGGCTGCAGAAGWGCTGTGCTTTGTCTTGTTCATGGGCAGGTTTTTCGCAGCAAGGAGTAAAGAAACTTCCTGCAACTTTATAGTATGCACAAAAGAGTCAGGCACAGTTCTAGGTACCAATTATAAGAAGGAGGGAAAAGATGTTATAGAAGAAATTTTATGACAATGTGGCGGCARTGTCTAGTAAGGTATTCACTTACATATCTAACCTAAATTGTGGACTGAAATCAGAYCAAGATAACAGGTAAATGAGCAATAATAGAGGAAGTAATAGTTCAGTCMGATTCCATTAATGACAAATTTATTATTTTTATTTAGTGTTCATTTAGAACTGACAAATACAACAATAAAAGCTTTTGTGAAAACTTAATCTTGTACTCTTATTGGSCTTTCATCAGTACTTTTTATGAAAGAGAAAAATCTGACCTTTTWCCAATGCCATTATTTATTAACAGTTTCAAAATTATTTTTTTTTAATGAGAAATGATTTTTTCATAAAAGCATTATTGGAAATAATGATCATTATGTCAAGTAGAAGTATGGTGCAGGATTTMTATTTTCAGAATTGGAACTTAAAACTGATTGCTAAAATGAAGAAGTGAGATATGACGTTTTAGAAATGCAATATGAGTTGTGTGTCAGTAGGTGTAGATCCTCAGTTGCTTCTTCGCACTTTTACATCAGCTACCAATAGCACAGCCCAGCTACTCCAGTGTGGGTTGAACACAGCCTGTAGGTCAGAGGTGGCTGTAATTTTGCCTCTGTGTCCTAAACTGGTGTCCTGCCACCCACAGAAGTGATTCAGGTTGGACAGCCAACAGGAGCTGCTCTGCTGGTGTGTCAAGTGAGAGGACTCCCACAGCTGGGATCTGATCCTGTCGATTCGACCATGCTGACTAAAACGCAGCATCTGCTCATTCCTTATGAATTTTTAACACACTGACTCTACATTAACATTTAATTAGAGCTTGATTATATTTACTAGACTTTAGGGTAAAGCTTTCAAGCAATGAAAAGTTAATGTTTAATAACAGGAACATGGGGAAAAAAAMCCCTACTTTTTTAATACAGCTTTGTCTTTTTGCTTTATTTTCTTTTTCCAGAGGTGTAATTTTTCACCAAAGAGAGAGGAGGAGTCATTGGCTTGCACCCTATAAAGTTACATACATCAACCCCAAATTATCACAGATAAATGCAGAGTGRAGGAATGCGCTTAGAGAAGATAGACCATTGAGTCCTTCTAGAAATGACTTATAATARTCAGGTGTCTCAGCAGCGAAACAAGCATTCAGATCTCATCTGATCTCAGAACTTCATGTAGGAACCATGGTCTCTCCCTACTAGCCTTCTTGTTCTGTTGGGAATTTTTATTTCTTTGGATTTCTTTTTAGTGTATTCAAAACACTGAGTGAAAGGTTATAATTTCTTCCCTCAATCTGCTGGCTACAATCCTTGTATTAAAACCCAGGATACTGTTACYCTTTCTGCTGCCAGGGGCAAGAAGYTTTACATGGCTGGGGCAGCTGCTTCATGGCTTGTTGGCATCTAGAGCCCTTGACATCTCCTTGCTAGACAGACTGCAGAAAGGACTTAAGTAAGTGGGCAACCTCCTCATTTAATTTCTCAAAAACTCTATTATTTTCAATGCACTGAAAATTGCTGATATCATCACCTGYGTTCTTTCATTGCTCAAAATTCATGCAGTTATTTTGTTTCTGGTCAGAGATGTATTCTGACAGAATATGAACTTGCTGTGTTAGAATGCTGGCAGGCAGCCACAAGACTTAAGAGGTACTTCACTGTCTATCACACCAGGAGGAGCATCGGGGGATGTGCTGATACTGCTGCTCTCGGGTCGGGAGTTCTGAGTTCTGTGCTCATTAATAGGAGATGTGACAGGCAGCTTCCCAAAGTGGTAGTACTGCTTGGCAGGTACAGAGGCTAAACATGATTTACCCTCTCCTTTTAGCTACTGGAGGGAGGCAGAGATGAACAATAACTCAAGCAGCACAATGTTTTCTGTTGGAAGCTACTCTGGAGTACCTGGGCAAATGTGCTGTTTGACACTTTGGATGGGGCCAAGGGAGGGTTCTGTACAATTCATCTGCAAGGCAATACARCTCTGCTGCCCTGTAGCTTCATTAAGCATTCAAGTTGCACTATATGTTACAGTTTTTATCTATCTGACAGATTTCTGTTACYGGTTATCCTCCACAAACAATCCTAATGAAGACTGTGAGATTGTTTGTGTGGGAGTCAAAGAACTCCCTCTTACTTCCCCAGCCGCACAACAATCCTGCCTCTTTGACTCCTATTGTGTTGTTTTTTCCCCCCCACCCATTGTGTCTGACACTGAGGTGCTTCTCAGTCCCACCTGTTCATCCTTGACCCTCAACTGAAAACAGACAACAAATTTGATCAGCAAAGAGCAGATGCAGAAGTCTGTATTTCCAGCAGAAAGAGTTGTTGCCTTAATCATAAGAACAAGGAGCAGTATAGAAGTGCTAACAGTATAAAAATGACAATCATGTGGACAATGTAACCAGGTAGATGGGGCAAGAAAAGAGCACTTCCTATGGACTCTGCACTCAAACTGATCTGTAAACCTGAGCATTGTACAGGTAGAGTGATGACATCCATTAATCTTGACATTATTGTGAGGTRATGAACCACTCTTGGATTTCATCATCTCCTATGGAAACAATCAAGTTACTGCAGATTGAGTCTGAGTGCAGGGGTGTGCAAGRTCTCGATCTGTATTGCACAGTCTCAAGAGACTGAGTGTGAAAACATAAGAAAAGTGTGACAACACAAGAAGGATGTCACTAATTTATATAAATATGAGGCACCCTACTCTATTTTTCTGATAAAAATCTGTTTTATGATCAGTACTCTGGRTAGGGAAAAATGGTATTTCCTCTACTGCAACAAGTTACTTTTCCATATTGCAGCAATGCCAAATTTTCAAGAAGGCATTTTTCATGCTTGTATAAGGTTTTGTGAAACTTGTATATACACTGTATATGCAGAACTACTGCAAACCTAGAATATTTTTTTTTCCTCAAGTGCAAAGAAACCCTCTTTTATAAAAGATCAAAATTACAATTTTTTATTATGACAATGTACAGAAATGACAGCCAGTAATCTGGACTTCACAAAAATAGCTGTAGGTAGACACTAAGTTAGAGAGTCTCTAGGTTTACATGCACAGATAAATGGTATTAACAGCTGGATTAAGAACTAGTGCAGCCTAGTTTATCCAGTAAGCAAGCTGTGAATACCTTAGTTTATTCAGTCTCCTTTCTGAATTACACCTTTTCTCCATGATCTCCCCTTTCTCTCACTTCCTAAACATTAAAAAAAAAAATACCCCAAATCACTCTACTGCTATATTTTTCAGTTAATCCCTGTAAATATTAAGATATTAACTACATACTACTGTAAAAAATTAGATGCAATGGGGTGATATGATGAATATTTTTAGTGGTCTTGTCAAGTTATGGGACATATGGCAACCCAGTGAATCTCAGTTCATAAGGTTAATAAAAAATGCCCTGTCTTCACTCCTAACRGCCTGATGTCTGAAAACTTACTAAACTTTGTATCTTCTGCATCTCTGTGTGATAAAGAGGTGAGTTGCTGAACAGATGGTGAATAAATGACTCTCACTTTTGCTGCTTTCACACTTCCCAGAAGCAAAGCTGACAAATTGTATTTGGAGCCTGGAATGTGATTTCTTTATTTAAACTATATGCTTAGCACTAACAAGGGAGCACTCAGGAACATTAATTCAAACATGCAGAGTGTCTCACTCTGGGAACTGTTGTTCAGCCTTTTTTAGAATTTATTATTTCCAGAAAATTATCTCCATTGTATCTGTGTACTAAAAACATAGTCAGGTTCTCTTCATTCTGGTGTCAAAAATTACTAATGTCATTCTTTGTATCTATACATATGTGCATAAATAAATAAACAAACATATCTATGTATTTTGTATGYAGCAGATAACTCTTGAAATAAATGGCACTTCTATGCTTGAAAATGTAGTCCCAAAACCTGCAATACATTCATCCAAACAAATAACCTAATCCTTTAGGGAAATGCATCCCAACCTCTTCCTTTTTCTTTACCATAATGTTGTGTTTCATACCGTGCATATCTGTACTGCTTCCATCCACRGTGAATTCAGTATTCCAATGCTTCAAAACATTAGCTTAATAATGTTATGTTCTGCCTTACTTCTCTTTACAGTGCTGTTGTTTTTACATTGTTTCATTCCTCTTTGCCCCCGATCACATTCCTCAAAGCACATTGCCTTGTCACCAAATCCTACTGCATCCGTCACCTCTGTGTTTTCTATTTCCTATCTGCTACAGAGAAAATTTTCCTCACCTTTGTTAACTTTTCTACCAGCTGAGCTAATTATTTTGATTTCAAAAGTGGTTGGCATCAGGTAAGGCAGAATTAGGAACAGAATTTCTGCCATGATTCCCTTTGCAGTACACCTCTCAGCATTGAACTGTTCCTGCTAGAAAAGGCATTGGGCCACATGGAAAAGAAACAAAACAAAACTTGTGCTGTGGATATTTACTGGGCTTGCCAGTTCTCTGAGAAAGTAAGTATTGTAAAGTGCTGTAATTCTGGTTGTAGTCTATTCTCCTCCATTCTTCTCAAATACAGATACTCCTGGATACAACTTCAGAAGCCCATGTATAGTTATCCTCTGCTAAAACATCTTGCTGCCATCAAGGCTTGGGTTATTAAAAGAGTTGCAAAAGTAATTAATTAATAATTAATCAAAACAATTTCTGTGACCATGATTTTTCTTTCCAGAGATGCAAAAATATATTCCTTTATATTCCTTTACAAATGATAGCTCCTTGTTCACTTTTTTACAAAACCATCACCTAAAGTGATTGAAGTTCAGACTTCTCCAAACACATTATATTCAAGTTTCTTTGTGCTAGTCATCATTCAAAATAAAGTGGTTTTGATATATTCTCTTTTGCTTTATTTATTCTGTTCTGGCTTCCTCCATTGTTTAGAATGCCCATAAGTGTAGCCTTTTGAAAGCCATTCACTAAAAGCATATGTTGAAAATGATATTTGCTTTACTTGACCATGTGGTAATTTAGCCTGATTTTTTCTATGTGGTAATGGTCAAAACCGTCAAGGGATTATTTAAAGGTCAAAACAAGGCATAAATAAAGCAAATTCCTACAAGTCACCATTACAGGAAGTAAATAATGCACTTGCAGCTGCTGCATGTATATACCTGGGAAATATAATAATACAGGCATAGCAGACAAGTTGCATGTACTCCTGAGCAAGAAAAAAATCACAAATCATCATCAGTGACTTGGCTACAGGGATGATCAATTACAGTCTATTAAATCTTCTGCTAGGCTGGACAAAGATGGACCTTCAAAGACAAAGGGGGAAGAAAACAATGTCCTCCACAGTCCAGTTATTCTCAGAGAAATGCTACTCTTTCTGCCATTCCACTCACCTTCCTTAAGGTCACTATGATAGTATTTTCCTCTCTCCTTTAAAGGCTGGCAGAGTGCTGTCAAATACCCAACCATTGCTTTATAATCAGTTTTTTTTTAATTGTTATCAGTGCCACATAATTAGAGTTAAACAATAATTTCTTTTTCCCCTAAATCCCCCTCTCAACTCCACTCCACCGCCCAGATCACTTGTGGAGGCATTGGATCAGAATTCTGGATTATGTAAATCAATGTAAATATTCTGCTTTTTAACTATTACATAATAAATTCTCTTAATATCTCATTAATTGGATGTAGTTGGCATGTGCTGTAGGACAAATAGAGTTTAGGACTGTTTATTAGTGTGACTGGTGATTACATGCAGTCTGCAGCTTAAAAAATGGTACCTGTTAAGAACATGTTAAGAGCTGATGTGAAAAATCTCTTGAATGGAAAACTTGGAAAATAGCTGAAATCTCTGAATCAACATGATAAATTCACTTTGTTAAACAGATTGGCTACTGCTGTGTGCAAGGGCTACCTAAAACTCTGCATTTTTAATGTACAAAAGGAGGAGAAAAAAATATTCTATTTATAAAATGTCCATAAGTGAAGAGAAGCAGGCTATTAAAGAAAGATTTCTATGCTTTTTCGTGCTTTGATGTTCCACATATGCTGCACTCTATGATCGATGGTGATACTCTTGATTTTAAAAACAGTTTGTGCTCTAATAAACCCTGAAAAAAGTCATCCTRGAAGAGAAAAATACATAGCTATTAGTTTTCACTAGCATGCACCTGTTAACCATTTTTGATTCTGGCAACTGGGAATGCTGTAGTTTATTATTGGAATCAATTTTTTTTTTGGTTGGTTGGTTGATTTTTGTGGGGKTTTTTTTGTTTGTTTTGGCTTTTTTCCAGGCTTTTGGCTTCCTTTCTTGTACTGGCATTTTGCATAGGACCTTCTCCAATAATGAGATGCCATTCTTTCAGGCACAGTGGCATCTGGAAGAAGTCCAGCATGCTGCTCCTCTTCCCTCTTGCCTTCCCTCCTTCTCCTCAGCTGTCTTCTCATAAACACTGCCAGGATAAGGGGTTAAAGCCCTTCAAGTCATATCACCCCAGGAGACACAGAGTGCTTTAGGAAAGATAAAAGCTCTTATTCTCTTACTCTGTTTCCAACAACCATCCTGGACAATAACATTTCCCTGGATGTTTCATTTCAAGTGTATTTGTGTGGGCAGCCCTAATGATACCACAGATAGGATATGTAATGTGTTCTTCTAAACTAGAGTATGAAGTTTTTTCTTCACTGATTTTTGTGAATTAAAGTTAGGTTATTTTAGGTTAGAGATTTTAAAGAAAAGAGGAAACATCTCCTAAAAGACACAATTGAAGAGAGGGACAATAAAACTTGCAGACATTTAAAGGCAAGGACATTATAGTGATGATTATAGCAAAGTTTATCAATATATCACCTATGGAGATAAGGAAATTCTGTTGCTTAGTATGCATAATTCAAAAAAGTGAAGCAGAACTTCACTCAGTATGTGTAGGGCAGTTTTCTCCCTTGGCACTGGTTTCCTGTATTAAATGCACAGGTTTACAAATATGTCTTGGATAACGTATATGAAAATAATGCTGCATAGAAGATCTCTGCACCATTAGAAGCGTGTAAGAACACAATAACATTTGATGAATTTAGTAGATGGTGAATTAAATTTGATCTTCAAGCGCAACACCGTGTAAAAGCTTGTGATTCTGCATGCAAGGCAGAGTTATTTCACAGCCTGAATAGCCTAGAAAAATGATCACACTGGTGTAGCTTGTCTAACTCAGCAAGCATCTGAGAAGCACAAGTAAAAGGGGAAAGAAGACTGTGTAAGTTGTTGCAAAGAATGCTATTATAGGAACAAAATTAAATAAAGCGCATTGAAATCCAAGATACAGTATAAAATAACCTGGTATGTCTAAGGATATAATGGAAACAGTACCAGGTCAGATGAATAATTTAGGGYTGGACTGGACATCACACTTAAAAACACAGTATATCATGGACAAGCAATCTTGCTTTGGCAGAGGACTGGACAAATCACTTTGTAGGTCTCTTCCATTACTAATTCTTTTCATTCAATGYCCTTTGTAAACCAATGTTAAGTACCTCTAAAAGGCACTAGAAAGAGTAGACCTCCATTTATTTCTTGTCCTAAAAGCTAGTCTTCRATTACACAGCAGTGAGATACCATGTCTATTAGCTGCCATTGTTTACTCTGGAATGAAAAATATTTAAGTGCAATGGATAAAATAAGAGTTTTTAATCAATCAAGGTGAATTACTCCAGGAGTTTATGCCAACACAATAACACTCCGTCTTTTAAGATGAGTAATGTTTYAGAAATTGTTATGGTTGCTAAGTTATAATTTCATTACAGAGCATCAACTGAAAAATAAGTCATTTATGTTGGCTTCAGGAAGAGTTAAAGAAGCAAAACTAGGGGTCAATCCATTAACCCTTTGGCAAAATCATAATCATCTCAAGATAACTATAAGAATACATGTCTGCTTTGCACACTTTGTGTATAAAATATACTTTTTATACTGTTTCAAGCAGTATACAAAATCACCTAACGGGAACTCTATAAAAGTGTGTATTTGGAACATTTCACAAGGTTTTTCCAGGAGACAGAGCAATTAGGTACCTCTGACATCCTAAAATTTAGGTTAGGAAGACTTATTTACTCATGTTCTACAATCTCTCAAAATTTAATCTCTTGATCTTTCATCACTCAACCTCATGATTTATGAAAAATCTGCAAACTTTGTAAAGTTTTGCATTTATTTTGCTAAGGATTATAGTTAATGTAATATTTGGGAAACACTCAGGGATATTGTGTTTTGTTTTTAATGCAGCAGATTTTGTTCTGGTTAAATTATTAATTAATGTGTTAAATGCTATGTTATTCAATGGGKTTTTTTTCCATCTTTAGACACAGGAATTTGAAAACACTCTGGGTTTTTAAGGCAGTTTAAATATCTGTTCCTGTTTGTCTTCATAATGAAGCCTTGTTTTTGAGTGTGAAGACAAACGTAGGTGATAGCTTGACTTTTWTTTTTTTTTWAATTAATGAGAATTAATTATACCCCTACTCATTGAGGCAGGAGTCAAGTTTAGTACAAACTTCATAAATGCAATGAAGCAGAGGGTACCTTCTCTGTCCAGGTGCCTCCTCAAAATTTAAAAGAGGTCATGATTTTGTTCTCAAAAGGAAATTGGTGAATTCCACAATCCACACAATGTGTTCACTCMTCTGAGGACCAAGTGTTTAAATAAATTATGTTCTCCTGCCCTGCAACCTGCAGCTGAAATACACATATTTTTCCTCACATTAGAGGAAGAACCCCTTGTTTCAGGATTCATTCCAGTGCTAAGGTTTGTCTTATTTATTGCTTTACAATGCTTTACTCCTCGAGGTAAGTGAAAAGGCTCTTAGAGACTCTGCCAAGATTTTTTTATAGCATCTAAGGGAATTTTCTGCTTAGGGTAATTGTTGAGACAAAATTCAAGATGCCAGCTCTGTCTGTTTGGTTTGATAGGAGCAGTAAGGCAGAGAAAATTTAGCACTTAGTAGTTATGGTAAAAAGCATGCAAGTTTTGATCAGAATTGTGTCTTTTGAGCTAAGAAAACCAAGAACCTGAGGCTGGAAGTATTTTATTTACATGCAGGTCACATAATGTAGAGGGTCAATTAATGTCAAGTTGTACGACTGCTGACTGGATTTTCATCTCTGCTCTGTAGGCCATAGTATTAGACTGGAAGAAAAAAAAAAGACTGAAAAAAAAAATCCTTTGGAGAGCATTTTAATTCTGCAGTATGTTTTTGTGTCAGGGCACTTATGCTTCCATAACATTTTATAGGTCTAATTTTATACACCTAATAATTTAACGTCTTATTTCATGAAACCTAATGTAATTTTTTTGTTTGTTTGTTTTTCAATCCCTAATAGATCTCTTTGAAAGTTATCTAAAATCTGAATGTCATGGACTTTATATCAGTTCTTAAAAATATCTTTGTGAGTCTCCAAAAATCCCTGAGTTAAAATGTGTGTTACCTACTATGCACACACGCATACACACACGGAGAGCACAGACATCTGAAAAACTAGAAGTTTTCTTAATAGAAGGAAATTAAAACAATACAGACTTGAAAATATAATGGAATTTTATAATCAATAGTTAAAACAATCAAACTACAGCATTTTTTGTAAATTCCAGGTTGTTGGTTTTGTGGGGTTTTTTTCCTACTACTTTTAGGGAATCTCAATTCAAAGACTGAATTAATTATATGAATAATACATATTAGTGAACAGCTACTACAGGATGTCTCCTGGCATGGGATGACCCAGTACAATGTCAGTTCCATAAAGAAATCTTATGTATATATAGAGACTAATTTGACTTGAAGAGTATTAAAAAAGAAAAAGGAAAAAGAAAATTTTGCCTCATTTCTTTGGAAGATGGAAATAAAAAATAGCTTCCTTTTAGATATGACCAATATTATTGCATGAAGAAGGATGTTACCTATAGTCACTGACAAAAAAAATGCAAGAACTTGACAACAGGTTATTTCTTACAAACACAGTAAATTTAGATGTAAGCAAGGACAATCATTACTCACAAAACCTAATATTGGCCATTTCCAGGAAAGAAAATATTTGATCTTTTAAGAAGCTACAAAAAGAGCACAGATCCTTCAGAAAGAGAAGTAAGTCCAGGGAAGAAAATAAAGTTTTTTCAGCTTCTTCAGCAAATCAGTGACTGTCCCTGAGGGAGCGAGAACAAAAATAGTAGCCATTGCCAAAGGGTTTAAATTACTGTCTTTTAATCTTGCTAAAGAACGTAAAGGAAAGAAACCCTTGAAATCAGAAGAATTCTTTGGCAAAATTCAGGTTTGAACTGGGATCTGCAAGCACAGTAAAACATTGTTAGGCTTTGGGGAGAGTCAAGAGAATAACCATCATTGCTTCTGTGATACTCTGTGCTCTRCCCATTTGGAAAATTTTCCCCATACTTCTTCAGCTGTGATAAAATAGTATTTCAGGTATTTTGGGACCTATTTTTTCTCCTTTCTKCATCCTGTGCAAAATGTAGATGCTGGCAGGACCCTTACCCTTCATGAATGAAATATTGCTGGTATTTAAGCTAACACTTGGCTCAGCTGCAAGCTGAAATTTGATCATATGGTATTTACTAATGTATTATTAATGGACTGCTGAATGGCTTCAATAATATTTCTTAGTATTTATCATTCCCTACAAGGGTAAAAAAGACAGGTCCCCATTAATCTGGGTTATTTTAAAYGAGCTACACAAAAGAGCTAAGTGAGCCCCTTATTTCCCCCACATCATCCCACAGCAAGAAAATATGATGTGACAGGGATTTGTCTTGACTTATATCATATGAAGAATGGGCCCGAAGTAGACATAAAGCTGCCTTTCTTTAATGTCTTCTGATTGTTTCACTGAATTTATATGGCTTTGGTGCATTAATAATCAGTCTTTGAGAATTTCCTGATATATAAGCTAGTTATCCCCAGGGGACTTCTGTTTGCCTGTAGTAACATTTGTGTGCTTGGCTGAGAACACTAGTCCTACTATTTGATGTATTTACTAAGTGTGTGTCTAGACTATATCATAATCCTCCATAAAAAGTAAATTTAAAGTGTTGTTATTTTTATTATCACATTACGTGAGCAGGGTAGAATAATCAGGCTTGCCAGACTGACTGAAATTTGGATGTCTGAGAGACAAAATCTGTCAATTACCTGGCTACAAAACTTTTGCTCCTTTATAACAGACTTCAGTGTAAAGTGCYTGGTTATGCCATAGATACACTCATCACTTTTTAAAGTAATAAGATGATGGAATAAACTACAGGAACTTGTTAGGCTGGATTCTGTTCTTTGTGCTGRATAGAAGACCCACTAGATGCTGCCCAAGACACCAAAAYCCCACAGTATGGGATCTTCTGCCCACCGAATTTTGTTGACTGCAATTGCACATTCAAGTGGATTCCTAGAAGGATTAGAATGATTTTGGATTCATGTTCACACACACAACGTCTTGATGGGTCACTATGCATTTGCATAGGTTTTCAAATACCACTTCAGTCCATCTTTGGCTTTATCTACACTTTAGCTTTTGATCATATGGTTTTCAATTAAGAGTGAATAAGAAGAAATTTAGACTRGTCTCCAGAAAAAGACTTTGATCTTAAATTTTCAGAGGCTTGTGAGAAGATTTTCAAAGATGCTTAACCCCTTTGAAGATCTGTCCTTAAAGTAAAGAAGCAAACTGGAAACCCGAGCACAAAGCACAAAGAGGAAAGGCACACTTAGAGAATCACACAGAAAAGTCAGAACTGACTTCTGAGTCATAAACTGTTAAGAACAAGGCAGGTTGCTCTGCCCCCCACACATGCTTTCCAGCTCAATGAGATTAATAAAAGTCTAGCATGTACTCAGAGGGTGTAAGAAGAGTGGAACTTGTCATATATCATTATGATATTCTGTAAGCTACAGCTAACTGCAGACTACAAAGGATGGCTAAGATGAAACAAGATGAAGTATTGAATTTCACCATTTGATACCCAAAAAGAGGTTTTCCATGGATTTCTAAAGTCAATCCAGATTCATCAATACTTCTCTGCATAACCATTTCATTGCTSTGAATGATCCTGTGAAGGACACTTCATTCCTGGTGAGTCTGACCGGATTCTACAAGATTACAACATCCATGGCAACAGGGCAGATGAGAATGAAGCAGGGACCTGATTGCAGGGACCCTGAGAGTGTCTTAAGGCCGTTCTGTGATATGCCATCACTGGTATTGACTGGAAAACCCACCACATGCCAGTTCATTTGAGGACACTCTGGATTGATAACTTCTGTTTGCTGAAAAGATAAATACTCTTTTTTAATTAAAAGAAAGTAAGCTTCCTACAAGACAGTGACCTTGCTTTTTGCCCCACTCTAGTTATTAAATATACAAGGTTCCAAAATTCAATAAAATCTCATTTTGAAGAAGAGACAATAAGCTGGATGGAAGGACCTTCAAAGAACAGCATGTATATCTCTAAGTACCATTTTTGTGCTTGAAAACAAACAAACAAACAAACACGTAAATGAAACAAGGAGACTGTGACCAGTTTTGCTACCAAAAGGTCAAAGTCTTCCAAATGAAAAGCACTGATGCATCGAGGACAAAGAAACAGACTGCTTTGCAAACTATGTGGATTTCTATGGGAGTTTATTTGAGTATATCCTGGGGGATCTACAACACATTAAAAGAACTCATTTGATCTTTGTATCCTAAATGGATGTTTCTGTTGCTAGGTGATGTAATATCCTTGCAACCCTAAGAACTCCAAGGACAATTGCATTCAGTGACATTTCCATTGCCAGCAGTAAGCTGCTGGAAAAGTGTAATGGAAGATTTTTTTTAGTTGATGTTTGTTCTAGAAAACTTTTCAGTTCAATACACTTGAACTAATGCAGTAGATTTTCAATAGTATTTTTCTCATAAAAGCATAGCTGTACTCTTTTCACTCTTGAATTACTAGTCTTATCAGATGGYCTTTGGAAAGATTCAGCATTTATTTTTAAACCAAACTCTCTATTTAATACCATATCGGAGGGAAAACAGTCTCTTGAGTTACAGAAATTACACTGGGAGGAGTTATTAAATTCTTGACTGTGCAGTGAGCCATCCATTACAGTATACCTAAGGTCCTGATTATTCTCCAGYGTGTGTGCTGAGAGGGGAAGAAAGTAGAAGGAAGAAGAAAATGTTACAGATGGAATGATAAAAACAGAAAATAAATGTTGGCAAGAGAGTCAAACTTAGTTTGAACTTATCTAACCACGGAAGTAAATAAAAGTATATTGATTGGTTTTGAACTTAATGCTTCACAGGAAGGAAGACCAAATATCTTCAGAACTACAGTATGCTATTGAAGACATCAAGACCAATATCCGTATTATAGTATCACAAGTGGACAGAGTGCTGAGGGAAAAACACTAAAATGAGTCTARTAAGTGGGTCATGACACATAGAGAACCTCACAAGAAAAGAAAYAGATCTAATACAAAATAATTTTAAAAAATGCATTCAAACAACAGCTCCACAATGTTCCTGCAATCTACAAGAGTTCYACTGATGTTATAGTTCTGAAATGAAAAGGTCTTGTTATGAATAATGAGAAGAAAATGTAATAGTGTTAACGGTTAGATACAGTTTATTTTACCTGTTTTATGTTATTATAATATTAAAAGCAGAGGTAATATCAATTACTGACAAGAGAAACTTGTGCAATTCAAACAGAAGGAACACCATTTTTAGGATATTTACTTAAAATTTTTATGAGTTGTGATGGTTAAAAACTCCGAAGGTCCTTGGTAGAAGTCTCTGACATTTCTGTGTGTTTTTCTGAGTCTGAGCTGGTTCCAAGCGAAAAGCAGAAGAACAAAAAGTAAGAAGAAAGTTTTTTCTTCTAAGTATTTAGAAATTTTCTGTTGACTTTGATCAATATTCCAATACTTTTTTATTTTACTAGGCCAGTTGATTGACTTACTGAAGAAAAAAATCCAGACTGAGATATTGTCTTTCATGTCACAGAGTCCTCAAGTGAAATATTTTAGATTTGTAAGCAAACAGTTTGTTCATGATCAAATTATTAGAYCTACAGTAGATTAGAGAGATCAATGTGAAAATATCAAATGGCACTCAAAGCTCTATTGTCAGCGCTGCTGACTCATTTTTATAATTCTACTGTAACGTATGGTTTATTTTAACACTTTATGACTACTACCAATTGCTACTTATTTTATGGTATTCACGAACTGTTTTCTTGTTTCTYGCAAAGTTCATTTCATAATGTATTAAAATGTTTGTTTCCTTGGATCAACAAKAATTTGTTCACGACAAATTAAAAAATTTAAAAATCTGAAATTTTTATATAACTACAGGTTCAGCTATCTGTCCTGTTTCGTTTATGTAATAATTACAGCAGATTTCCTCAGTCTGCTTTCTATATTGTTTCTGAAAAAAATGTTATCATATGCTTCAGTAGATATCTGGCTGTACTCAAGATTGTTCACAAGGGGAAAATATGGTTTAAAAAAGTCCAGATTTCTAACAGATGTTAAAACATGACCTGAAACGTGAGCATGATGCCCATCTGTCCAATCTTGATATTTGGCACGGCAAACCCTGAAGTTTCAGGCCCATGACTCTCTGATAAAATGGTCATGAAAAAAACAAACAGCAATGCTAATACTAGGTAGAATATGAAACRTTGTGTAGAATTCAATGACTATGTAAGGTTTGTCAATACACTGGAAGCCAATCTGTGATGAGGAGCATGATTATTTAATGGATTTGTTTACAGTTTATTGTGGCTTCCTGCACTCTGTTGCCAACTACATTCTGATGCAATTATATCCACTTGGGATAATTGCTCTTTCTCTGAGAACTGCTGCTCCATTTTGGAAAAATGTCCAGGCTTTAGGAGGACAGGCAGAGCAAGATTGACATGGAAAGCAGAATCCACGTTACTGGAAATAGAGAAGTGGTGTGAGGGAAAATAGATGTTAGCTCCAGAGACTATCTGAAACAGTCCTAAGAGATGGTGAAAAGAATGAGACTTTCCTGGAAAATCAGCAAGACTTTTCTGCAGAACACAGTGTAAAGCTTACTTCTGGTGACAACTGAATACTGCTTGACTGAAAAGAAAGTCCGAAGTCCAAACAGAAATACCTCTGCAGAGGGATCTAACTGTAGTTAGGAAGGGAAGATTTGATTTATGGCTTTTTGTATTTTTTTAAAATAGATGTACATCATATCTTGTTGCTTAATAATATTTTTAGATTAAAARTTGACTTGCTTCAATTAATAATAAACACTAGTTTTAGAGACTTCTAGAAAGAATATACCAGAAGACTCCATAAAATGCCTGAACAAATTGTACCTTATATCTGTCACACAGTCCAGTGACTTACCACACCATGAAATCAGTSTGATAAAGAAGCAGTCCAGACTTTGAAGTCTGCTAATAACCTGCAGGCAGAACCAACCACAGACTTTTTGAACATGCATTTCTCGGGTTTGGTTTCTCTGTCCCGAGATTTAGGTAGTGGTTCGAGAGTCTTTTTTTGCCCTCTGAAGGCTCTGAGCCAGACGCAAGAATGAAACGGCATCTTCAAGGTCTTGTTTTTTCAAGGTTTCTTGCGTGTTTATTAATTCTTATCTTACAAATTTCTTTGTGCCCGGCCAAGATGTTCACAGCAGCTCGGACACAGATGACTCCCCCCTCGATGGGAGGTCACTATCTCTTATACAGATAATTACATGTCTATTCTTTACAATTCTGTGCCAATGCCTATCACCTATACTAAAGGGGTCATCTCTACTCTGACCCAATCTCCTTGAACTACTTTGTTCCCCCATCWCTGCAGAAAATGRATGCCAAGGGAGAACAAGAAGAACCCRGGGCACCGCCCTAAATCCTCCATCTTGTCCCCCCATTCACCTCCATTCTAAGAATCCCAAAACTRCAAAATTTTCCACCCGGTAATAAACTACACTACTGTCTGTCACACCYTTGTGACTTGTAATTCCTCTCTGTGTTGGAAGTTTTTCTCATAGACAGAAATCAAAGTCAGTGTCTTCCTGGGCTCTGTGCCAGGGTCTACAACCCCCCTGGACCAGCTCCACACCCCCCTGTCCAGGATTCCAACTCCCTTCCTCAGGTCCCAGGGCATCCAAAGGAATGCCCTGGACTCCGACAAGCATTCATTTTGTTAACTTTTTGTCATGTGACAATCCATATTTATCTATCCCTCTTTCCAGGTGAATCTGATGGTAGATGAAATCTGCTGGATAATAAAAGATGCCTCAGCACACARGTAGCACTCCTACCTGCCCTAATAGCAACTGTGCTACATCTACATCTCAGATAATCACTGTCCTTGTGCAGTGCTGCATTCAGCAGCACTTTTCTCTGTGCCAAGATATTTCTTAGCACTGTTTTCGACAAGGCAATGCTGGAGGTGCATGGATCCATTTTTCCTGCTCCACCTAATGTTGTATAATCTTTGCACACGGGCACAGGCACTTTGCYATCTGAGTTCAGCAGTTTTCAAATGAGAATTGCTCTTACTGGCAGGTAAACTGCAGAGGCAGATGTGCCAGAACCTGTGTTGCGCAGCTCACAGAGAGAGCTGTGCACACCCCTGGGAATCCTTCAAGGAGGCTGGATGCAGGCATCAGACAGACATAAAACAGTGCCCTTGGTAGAGCATAAACAGATGGATTCAGCAGTAGTAGTTCATCAATTGCTCTGTACAGCTATGTTTGCWTATCTATCACATAATGAGAAAACCCCTCTGTTTTCCTCTGGCTGTTAACTTTGTATTTCTATTAAGTCAAATGCTCTCACAAATAGGTGTTTTGTGTAGAACTAAGCTGACATTACATGAAGAAGAATTTTCTGTCCTCCAGTTTCTTAATGTTTTATTCAAATACTCAGGGCATATTCTTCATTTAATCAACACTAAACTGTTAAAAGCCTTCCAGTTCTATTATTCTCCCTCTTGTTCCTGTAAAATTTAGCTTGAARTTTGGAGAAAAGTGATGACACAGGCATTGTTTTCTTTAATATTATAATTTTTCAATTACTGTAATTTAGTTAAAAGAAAWGATTGCCTGAAATGGAATTTGGAGCATTATTACAACACAAAATTTAGGATTTCGACATCAACAAACAACCAAGTTTATTAACGCCTTGAGAAAAGTGCTTTCCACATGCCATTTAATAACCAATAATAATTSTCACTTTACTTAGTTCTCTGTGATTCCTATTTATCCTTGACATATTCAYTGTGAAATAATTTTATTAAGAGAAATCTGAACTGTCACACTCKAAGAAATTTCTGAACTAACTTCTTTCTTAATATAGAAGTGTTGCTATCATGTTGGAGGGGAAAACAAGTGCCTTCAGCCTGTGTCAAGATGCACCTCTCATGCGTGGCCACAAACAGATTTAGAAGTTGGAGTTCCACTTACTTGTTGCTGAACATTGCTCATCTTTGCTGCCAAGGCAGGGTAGAATAGTCTCTGACACCTATTTTCACTGATTCTTCCTTACTTTTAAATGAGAAGTCTTTTAGAATTCTTGAAAATGCAGCAATTGATTTTTTGTGGTTTATCATATTTGAGGCAGAAGCACAGAAAACCTTACAAGCTCAAACTTCCTTCTTCTGACATGTATCTGAATTCTCTTATTTTAGACTGTGCCATGTTTCACTTGAAGCTTAGGATAATAATCTAGTTCATCAGGCATTGATCTTGGCTTCCACATATGAGTTATTGTGCATTAGTATGATAATACTGTGCTTCTGATATAATCTGTCTCATAGCTGTATTTCATTTTCCCTCCCAGAGAATCATAGGATGACAGCATTCCAAACAAATACCTTAAATATTTACAGGATGAGTTGAAATACCTTGCTATATTTTCTGGAAAATAACACAGACAGTGTTATACTCTTACATGCTTCCTTCTCAAACTCCACAATCTGTGTTTATGTTATAAAGAAAARTATGTTGCCTTATACTCACAGTGAGAATGATTGACACAGTTCAACTTTTTTTTTGCATGTTTTGCTCACCAGTTAGTTAAAAGGGGCACTTTAGGTTTCTACTCATGAGTTTCTGAATAAAGCAAATATTGAAACATCACCACTGGTTTGGATTCATAGCTTTGTATTTTGAATGTTCAGCAAGTTCAAAAATTATTATTATAAATGAAGTTCAATACAATTCAACTTGAGTAACAAAACCACCATGTACATCTTCAGCTCTTTGATTTGAAAGAAAMGTCCAGGAAGTCATGACCATAAACACGAACATTTTACTGTTTATATTTCTATCAATGATCCAGATGAGAAGGTCAAGTGTAYTGAAAGCATTGTCAAGCATTTAAACAGGGTACCCAGGGAAATTCTGGGGTCATCACCCCTGGAAGTGCTCAAGAAATGACTGGACCTGGCACTTAATGCTCTACTGAAGTTGATACAGTGATGTTCAGTCAAGGGCTGGACTTGGTGATCTGGGAGGTCTTTTCCAGCCTTAATGATTTTCTGATTCTAAGTCCAGATAACCTAGATGAAATCTACAGGACAGCCAAAAAACAAAAAATCTTGATATACAGGAAAAAAAATCCATCTGTGCTGACTCTAAGTACCACACCAGTGCCCCCAGAATTGTGTTTTGAATTTTTCAGTGTTTAATGCGTAGGAGTCCTATGAGAAGTCCAGAGGAATATTATCACCCTTCATTCTCAGTGGGGTTCTTCCAAGAGTGTTCACACTCCAGGTTGGAATAATGTTTATAGGATCACTGATTAAACACATATTCCAAGAGTTGTACAAATCTTTCTTTAGATAGGAAGAAATGCAGTGCAATGTTACCTTGTGTGTAAATGACATCTGACTCTCTCACAAATACTTTATAAATTTCCAATGCATTGATCATGTATTGATGATAAATAAGTGATCTAAACAAATACCTAACCTTTCTCCAGCCATCCCCAATGAAGTAATAGCAAGTCAATGTTTGTTACTTTCTAATTTCTTAGATTTCTGCTGCCTAGGATCCACACTGTAACAGGACAGTAATGGACTAATACCATTATCTGTATTATATTATTACCGTTATCATCCCCTAATGCCAGAAATTACTGTTTATGGCATGGAATGATACAAGGGGAAGATATTCCAATTTTTTTTTCCATTTTTTAGCAGCCAATATTCTGAGTAAATGAGTTGAGGTCAGTTCTCATGAAGTGATTTTGTTCAACAGAAATGATGGTCTTTGGCAGCAGGAAATACTTGGATGGACCAGAGGAAAAATGAATGTCCCCCTCTACTAAAAGCCTGGGACAAAGGCCAAACTCCCCTTGACTGGAAAGTCAGCAGGTGCTTGGAATTTTAGCCTAGTACAGAATTCTCTTTTTGGTATACGAAACCCAAGSAGATTACAGGCATCACCTCTAACTTCAGTTGTGTCATCAAGGTTGCAAAGAGTGCTTGACTTCACAGTATAGCTATCACTGGCTGAAATAAAGTCAATAATTCCTAGGTTCTTAAGTGTTGTTTTTTTGGTGGGTTTTTTTTGTTTGTTTTTGGKTTTTTTTKGGGGGGGAGGTGTGTTTGTTGTTTTGTTTAGTTTAGTTTTGTTTTGCTTTTATTTTTTTTAAGTCCACCAAAAATACAAAACCTTTTCACAGCTTCAGTACTATGGATATTTTGGTCCTTCATTCCTTCAGATATATATAATAGATTTTCCATAGCATTTCAAATACGATTATTACTTATTTAGCAAAGCAGCACAAATTACATAATAGAAACTGTATCTGTAGAAAGCCCTGCCTTGGAGATCAACACTTAATAGGTTGGCTGGCTTSTATTTGTGAAGGGGAGCTTGTATATGTTTTGCTTCAGCCTTCGAATACTACTTTGGATTTTCACTCCACTAGTTCAGGCTCATCTTCTGAACCATCAACTCATCATCCCATCTGTCCTGTGTTGTAGTATAAGATGTGCAAAAGTATTCTATCACCATCTCCATGAACTGTTGAATCCAATTGTTGGAGCAGTGTTTTCCTGACCCCCTTCCCTCTGGGTTATCTTCTGTTAATGGCCCATCAGATGCCTTACTGTATGACTCATAGATAACTGCCTCCGGGAGCAATCTCTCGTTAATGGGCCATCAAGGACCCCCTGTATGACTCATCATCCCATTGTGAGATGCTCTGCCCAGGAGGAGGAACCAAGCATTCTCACCTGGATATAATCTGAGATTTGGGGAAAGTACAKGCAGCCCTTACCCACTGGMTTCCCAGAGGACCAGAGCTACCAGACCTTTCTACGGGATCACTGCTTCAGGAAGACCCCCTCATCTAGACTGCTTCCATCACCCTGCTCAGGTTGTATTTTGGCTCTGTCAGTGGTCTTTTGTATTATTTGATTTATTTTATTTTATTCTACTTTTTTTTCCCCTTTCTTCTTACTAAATTGTATTTCTGACTTGGAGACTCTCACTTGTTTTGCTTTCAAACCACTACACCGTCCTTGAGACTCCATGTCCCACAGCCCTTGTTATCTGACTTTTCTGTCAGCCCCAAAAGATTATGTTTGTTGTTTTGGTCCTCTGGTCCTCCTCTTGAAGTACATCAATATTTCTCCAGCCTTAAGCATGGGAACCAGCAGTGCTCCTGTGGAAGCCACTGTGGTCCAGATCCCTGCAGGAAAAAGAAACATCCCCCCAGTATTTCAGCCAATCTATTCTCCCAAGACACTTTCAGATGAGACATGGGCATTTATTTTGATGACCTCAAAGACTCCTTTGTCCCCAAGGATCATAATCCCAGCCGTGCTGGCTGATTGCTGACTGTAGTCTGAGACATTAGGTGGCCTCATAAAACCCAGCTGCAATTCAAAAGCTGTTTGCTTGCAGCTAAATGCCCTCAAGTTTCCATGCCACACACAGCCATCACAGTTCACGTCCAGCTGTTACATAATCCTGGATACTTCCCAGCTCTGCTTTAGTGAAAACAAATGGAAAGAAATGTTCTCGTCTTTTTTCATCCAAAACAATGYGCCTTTTTGTTTCAGTTTCAGCTTGCAGAATGATTGTCAATGCTTTTGGTGTGTCCAGATTTGGACTTTGTCTCTGACTTTCTCAGGGTTCCACCAGTAGTTCAACATAAAATATAGTGAAAACTTATTCTTCAGAGGCTTGGAAAATAAGACAATATAATAAGTGATCTCCAGTGGATTTTATTAGGCCTTAAGTTATTATAATCACTTCTTATTATCTTGCAAGTATATGTCCTTCAGTGTCTTTTCACAGCATCTAGAACCATTGGACTGTCTTTTGAAACTCCTAGGGGTTCAAATATTATTCCCATTTAYATGTTGTGGCTTTTGTGCCTATCACTGAATTGTTTTATAAATTTCTGTGAAGCTCTATTTGTTCACAAGAGATYCAGCTTTTACCTTTCCAACAGAAAAAGCTACCTTTCTTTCTTTTAAGCAGCCTTTGCAATGGGCTTTGAATGTATTATGACCTATTAGAATATTTTTTCCTTACTCTTCATAAAGATAAGTGCTCTACTTCCTTTTTTCCTGACAATGAGATTGATTATTTTTGGTTTTCCCTGGGTCATTAATAATGAAATTATGAAATATGCTATGTGGGAAACAATAAATATAAGGGTAATATTCACTTGAAAAAAAGATCAGATTTAACCCTAGGCTATTCAATATACATCAGCTACCTTGTGAGTGGAAGCACAGAAGGCACGCTTTGGTGCATAACATATCATCCTTTTCCTTCCTAATGTGCTCTACAGTTCTGGTGTTAGCAGAAAGAGAATATGCAGACTTTGATGYTGCTGAGCCAGCTGGCTGCCTGACTTTTCCATCCTTTTTCTTCTGATGTTTGTATTAGGCCTGTATTTCAGAACCAATGAGAGTTTTAAATATCCTTTCCTGCTCAATTTTTATTAGATTTATCAGACATTTGCATCTGGAATTGAACTCTAAAGTGATCTTATCCAACTAAGATATTGAACTTTCAAAATCAASATTACAAATGTATAGTCAAGAGGTTATGTGGTAATATACTTCACAAAATATTATTCTAWACAGAGGATAAAACACATGATCAAAAACAATTTTTCAAATCTTAAATACCATATTGCAGTCATTTCTAAATTGAAACATTCCAAAGCTACTCAGTAAGAATCTATTAACCAGAAACTGTGTTTGCATATCAGCTGAATGCTTCTTTCATGAGGAGGGGAAGGCAATGTATTTTAAAAAAGTATCAAGCTACACTACATACTCTTGAAAATATAGATTGACCAGGAATGCTGACAGAAATTTTGCCTCAGGACAGCCAAGTGCTGCTGTACAACATCACTATAAAATCAGTAAAGGCATAATTTAAAGAACATTAAGAAAGGGAACCAGGATACTGCTAAATGTTGCTCTATCCTGAACAAATCACCATTTTAATTATGTTAACTGTTAAAATGGTCACTCTTAATTCAAGTCTAAACTAGTTAATGTAAAAGTAAGAGCCTAATCATAGTTATTTTTAGAATGGAGACTGCAAGTTCTTTTTCCCAGCCACAGAAAGACTAAACATGTCCTAAAGTAAGCCACATACTTGCCTCCATCTAGGTTTATTCCATTGTTTAGAGGAAACACTGGGTTACCATTTGTGCTTGATGTCTTGCGGAGACCATACAGCAGAAAACTGCTCCAAGATCATTTGTTCTTAATGAAAGCAATTTGTAACTAGCTGAAGCAAAATGTTCTTTGTCCTTGTGCCAAAAATGCCTTGTCTATCCTTCATGTTTGCTGCACTTAAGCACAATAATGGAAATATTATGACATATGCTTAGAACAGCAGCATAACAAGCAGGACACACTTCATTGTTCTAAAACAATAGGCGTGAGTGTGTTGTTCTTCGTCACACTTTTTTTAATCTACCATAGAAACTCATTGACACGATGGAGGTTCAGCATTTCTTAATTGCCTTTTTAATTTAGTCCACTTTTGTTCCCCCCAGGGCTGATGCACTGATTCCTCTCATTCCTCCTTCATCCCCCTCTCAATAGACCCGCTTTTATGAGATACATATTAAAACATCTCCTTTTTTATTATGCTCACATGTTTTTATGCAACTATATTTTTTCCTCTATGAATTTAATAAGCTCTTTAAGGCAAATGTTAAGAATACTTAAGAGAAATACAGATATCTCAGAGTAGAATGTTTTTAAAAGGAGGTAGGAGTGAAACTTAAGAAAAATAAAGAAGAAAGAACTTAGGGAAGAAAGGGTAGGTGCATCAATAAATACAGATAGCAAAATGGTTCTCAGCTAATCCCATTACCCCAGACAGCTGTARGAGAGCAAATTCCTATAATTTCATATATATGGCCTATACAGAGACAGCACTTTGCAGTGGCAGCCCAGAAAAGAACAACATTTGTGGACATAAGAATATTTAAAGAATGGATGAAGTACCTCATATCCTTCACTATGTAAGTTTTTGTGTGCTCTAAGAAAATTCCTTAAAATTACAGAAACCTCTTCAGAAATCATTAAGTACCTATAGGACACATGAAAGTATATATGAGGGAGTTCAGCATGGTAGAATTATACTGATGTCTTTACCTTAAAAAGAAGGGAAAATAAAGGAAAAAAAGACATCATATGTTATGGAAAAGGAACTGAACAAGAATATGAAGTATTCATGGTTGATTCTTTGAACAAGTGTAGTTGAACTAGTGAGTACACAGATCACACAAAAAATATTACACACTACTGAAAAATTAAAATATGTGGTACAGTAGAGTCRTCGAACCATAGGATCATTTAGGTTGGAAAAGACTTCCAAGATCAGAATCCAACCTTTGACCAATCACCACTTTGTCAATCAGACCCCAGCACTAAGGGCCACATCCAGTAATTATTTGGACACCCTGGGCAGTCCATTCCAATGCTTGATGATCCTCTCCCTGAAGAAATCCTTCCTTACATCTAACCTGAACCTTCCATGGTGCAGCTTGAGGCTGTGTCCTCTTGTCCTGTTACTTGTTGCCTAGGAGAAGTGGCCAGGACTCTCCTTTCTCCAATCTTCTTTCAGGTAGTTATAGAGAGTAATAAGGCCTCCTTGGAGTCTCCTTTTCTCCAGGAAAACAACTCCAGCTCCCTCAGAGGCTGCTCCTCACAGGACTTGTCCTCCAGGCCCCTCACMAGCTTTGTTGCCCTTCTCTGGACACACTCTAGCAYCTCAATGGTCTTGTAGTGAAAGACCCAGAAGTGGACACAGGATTTATGGTGTGTCCTCACCAGTACATGGAGACAATCACTGCTCTGGTCCTGCTAGCCACACTATTTTTTATGCAAGCCAGGATGCCACTGGCCTTCTTGGCCACCTGGGCACACTCTGGCTCAATTTCAGCTGACCAGCAACCCCAAGTCGTTTTCCTCTGGAACATTTTCCAGCTGCTCTGCCCCCRGCCTGTAGCACAGCCTGGGGTTGTTGTGAYTGAAGGGCAGGACCTGGYACTTGGCTGATGCCTTAAGTTTTAGCTTTCATATTTTTCAGATTCTGTGCTGCCTAGGGGTGTAGTTCTGAGCCTCATATTAAGTGTTAGTAAGCTCACTTCACAGAGTAGGCAGCCCAAAAAAAAACCCTGTTCCAGATGGAGATCAAGGACAGCAAGYACAACTTTCAGGCGCAAAAGCATAAACAAGGGTAGACTGAAGAGGGAAAACAAGAAGGATGGGACTTCATAACCTGAAGCTATAATTGGACAATTAAATCCCAATATGCAAATGAATCAAAACTCATAAAAATATAAAACCTTGAGACCAGTCGTCCATTTTTGTGACCATTTTAAGTCCACCTTGGGTGTAGCCCTGGTCAGGCTCTTGTGCTGCCCAAGGTGTACCCTTAAAAGCCTTTCAATATATATCTGCTTTATTCTCTAGCTCTGTTCAGTCTCTGTTCCAGGTCAGCCTTCCCAAGGCTGAACTTGTTGAACTGCATACAACTGGCCTTGACCCATCAATCCAGCCTGTCCAGACTCCTCTGCAGACCCTTCCTGCCCTCCAGCAGATCAAGACTCCTGCCCAACTTGGTGTCATCTGTGACCTGACTGACAGTGCACTTAATCCCCTTATGCAGACCATCAGTATGGATATTAGGTATTAAACAGAGCTGGCCCCAAAAGTGAACCTCAGGGAACCCCAGTAGTGACTGGAGGCATATTTGCTAGGAATTGAAGTAATTCATCTAGATGTTGACAATTGAGCAAGAGTAGTACTGTGAACATCRCATTAAAATTGTCCTCAGTTCTTTCCTTCTATGCAAACTATCTCACAATCTTCAACACGTTATTCAAGTTACTTTGTTTAGAAATGTATTTCTGAGTCAGTAATGATTTTTAAATATCCATAAAATATGGAGTAAAAAGTTATAAAATGAACTGTTAAATTACATTTTAGGGTATGATGAAGTGCTTTATGTGTTCATAATTGAACAAGGAGAAGAACCACTGTTTTCCCTTGTTATTATACACCATGTGCCACATCTGATTACTCATCCCTCCTTCTTCTTCAGCAGTCATTTCCTCAAATATCTACACAGTCATCTTTCATTTCCTTGACCCTAGCCGGTGACTTATTTAGAAAGTATAAATCACCAAGGCAGTACAAATCACCAAGGCAGTACTAGACTAAAGGTTAGGTGCTTTTTTAATGTAGTAGTTCTGGTTCTTACAACTTTAGGTGAATATGGCATAACTCAGGAAGGAAGAGAGCAGTGAGAATGGAGGTACAAACATCTTACACAAAAAAAAAAAGAAAAAAAGAGGTAGCATTACTTCAGTTCAGAAAAGAGGTAGTTGAGGAGGAATATGAGAAAGTTAATGAAATCCTTTGCAGTGTGGAGAAGGAGATAATAAATACATTGTAAAACTGGCTGCTCTGGGATGTTGTGAGGGCCAAAGGGATAATTAGTTTTGGAAAGAGATTTCAGCGCTACATGGAAGAGATACGTATAATTTACATCATTATATATACTGCTGGATATTAAACATCATGATAAAGATATATTGGTGATAAAATGCTGATTGCTGGAAACAGGCAAGGTGTGCCAGCAATGAGATTGTTCATTTCTTGCCTTCATTATTATATTGTTTTCTGAGACCATATGCCCAGTCAAACCAGAAGGTTAGGTGGACCTTTGGCTTAACCCCATTAGGTCAGTCTTGTACTGTTGCAAATCATGTACCTTTTTTCTCCACAGTCTCCATTTTTTTACTTAATGTCTGTGCCAGGCTGTACTCACTCCTTTCTAAACTATTTGGCTCAGTCCTTAATTCCATCAGCCTTTCTCTTTGGACACTTTAGGAATACTGCTTCTACTGTTTTTGTGTGGGGGTGAGTTTTTTGGGTTTGTTTTTTGTTTTGGGTTTTTTTTTTCCTTTTTCCTGCTCCTCCTTCATCCATACTAAAATTAATTTATGCTCGCTAAAATAATACYAGAATTTTAAAAATACGTGAACCATATTATGTGAACATGTAGATATGGTTGTGGTCCTCTGACACCTGGCCTGCTAGTAAGAGAAAAACAGGCAGAGTAAAATTTGCATCCTGCTATTTCTGTACCTTTTTTTACTTGGGTTTGTTTTTGGATTTTTTATTTATTTTACTTTAGTTCACAGTAAGAAGAACTGCATTTTTTGTAGCCTTGCAAATAAAGACACTATTTTTACACGTGGGTTTGGATGTTTACAAGAGAATAACTGTGTAGCTTAAGATTTATACCAGTCCTAGCTACATTCACCAAGAAAAAAACATTGTTTTGACCGTGTGATACTAACTGCAAGGTATTAGAATAAAAATAGTGATTGGAGGGACTTTTGGCTTTCTCTTCTTTTTTTTTTTTTTTTTTTTTTTTTTATTTTTTTTTTATTTTCAATACTCTATTTGCTTAGTCCAGGCAGAAATGTGAGTACTTATGCAAAGGTTTCCTGTGGTTTCAAAAGTGGAATTCAATATACTCTAATGCACATCTCTATTGGAGCTTCTGTCATAATAAGGTTGATTCACTTATTCAAACCAGCCTTATTCCCAACAGTACCTTCACAAGAAATAGATCCTAATCGCTGCCAGTTCCCTTGGGACTTAGAAAGCTGAAGCAATACAAAAGTGTGTATAAGTTTTAGATAATGTAGTCACATTTTTCTAATCATACTTCTAATTTCACTGGCTTGTTACACAAAAGCACTGATTGGGGAACAAGATCATAAAAGCCTAAGAGATAATACTGAATCTCTAGCACACCAGAATGTAATAATTGTAGAGTTGCTTAAAGAGCTGCCATAAAAATACGATGAATCCCCAAAGCTGCATTTGCAGGGTACTTTTAAAGAAGAACAAATAATGCCCAAGGGTAGGGCATGGAGAAGCTTGTACAAACACAATGATTTCTATAATAATTAAAATTTTAATCAAGCCATCGATTCCCTTTCCCATCCTCCAATACACACAACATTTCTGTTCGAACAGGGAAAAGGCCACTTGTCAGGAAGCAGTGCACGAACATTTTCTCACACATATTTGAAATAAAAAACAACAAATGTACTGTAGCTGGAAAACAGATGCTTTATGTTGAAGATAATACATTTGTAGCTCTTCTTTATACATGTGTCTTATAAGAATTGGAGTTACTTTGAAGATTAAAAAAATCATTGCGTTTAGATTTCTGAAGCTTGCCTAAAATGTAGAATAAAATGCCATCTTTGATAGTTCCATATGTATCTTTTCACACCAGTAGTGAAGGGCACTCTTACATATTGAGAAGGGTGTTGGAGACTGCTTTTGTGTCTCATTGTCAGCATAATACTGTGAAATATTTACCAGCTCTCTATTTTCCTCACTTTCTGAGGATGTGGCTGTGCGACGAGGCATGCGTTAAAGGACATGATGGATCTAGCATGCCAAGTTATACAATAATAAGGATGCACAGAACTATGTGGCATCTGGAGGATGTCCCTTGGGTTCCTTCTAGTGAGAAATCCCTGAAGAAGTTGCAGGGCTCAGGAGCAATACAGGGCAGCRAGCACTCCCCTTTTTCACCAACCCTCCTCTTCCAGGGAGAGTCAATCACCAGATTAGGAGGTTTAATGGCATTTGAGCACACTGTAGAGGTATAGCCACWGCAGCACTGTGCAGTGAAAAATGTGAAAATGTGCAGGCAAGACCCTGGTTCTGGGAGAGTCCGAGGAAGGACCAYGTGCATGAGGGCAGCAAGTGCACAAGTTCATGGAGGTCCATCCTCAGAGCCAGATTCCCAAGCCCAAGCTCTCACAGCAGCAGGATAGGATTAGAGCGTCAGCAGCCTTGTGCTACAGAAAGAAAAATTCTTCTGCTTTTCCATGTAGCAAAGCAAAGCCTGAATATACAAGCTGAGCATGTCTGTCTGGAGCTGCTGATATCATTAATGTAATAATTAAAGTCTCAGAGCCTGGGCAGATTACTTACAGCAGTTGAAGGTGTTATCATTTAGGACAGACTTGTAGCCGTTCAGCCTGATAGACACAGGTGAGAASTTCGAGGTTAATGCAGAAACTCTAGTAATGTCTTTTTGTGAGGCTGGTACATTTCCAACAACTAAATCTTCTGGGACTTACCAGCCAAAACTCTTTACTTCAATTAATCTGTGCAACTACATCAGAGGAGAGAGAGAGACTRTAGCTGGGTTAAGTACCTCCTAAAAAATTCATAGTATAAAGTCAAGCATTTGTAGGAGGTAATTTGAACCAAGCAGCTAGTCTAAATCAGGAGGGTTGAGGAGGTGTCACACTTCTAGTCCATCTCTTCTGACGTGGAGTTTCTTCTATAGAAGAGCAGTAAAAAGAAAGAACTAGAGRCAGAAACATAAGGTCCTGTATTCATATATTTACACAGTGTCTGCCTACAAGTTAAATATTTTCTTTTCTTAAAATTCAGGCCATTATTTCTATGTCTAGGGGATAAAGGAATTATTTATTTCCATATTTTTATTTAAAAGCAGCTGTTGTGCTCAGTTTCACTGGACAAAGGGGCACATTTTCAACCCCTCTTAATCTGCTTGGCTGGGTTCTGCTGTTGGCTGGCACTCTATGAACAGCAAATATTTCCAAGAAGCAAATAGTGAAGTCATGAGATTTAGGTGTCATAGTCTGTTATGTCCTATTACGGTCACAACATGACTCTGTTAGTGAACTTTTGCCTATGCAAATACTACATGGACTCCCTGATGTATACAAAACTTGCTCTTGTGAAGCAAATAATAATGTGAGGGGGTTTTATTTATGGTTTGGTGGTGGTGGTTTGGGTTTTATTCCAAATATGATTTGTCCTTCAAAATCACAGTGCTTAAAGGCAGAGCTACTGGTAAGTTTTGAACCTTTTCCTTGAATGAATATTTGCTGTTCCAAAATGAGATTGACTGCTCAGACTTTTTGCTACAGTCTGGTGAGCTAAAAGACATATGTTTCAAAATCAAACCAGAGATTCACATATAATTATTAGACTGTAGGAGTTGGTTTAAAAAATAGATGACAAATACCACAATACTTCTGATAGAATTGCAGGAGGTGACCAACCTTGAAACTCAATTCATGGTGTGTAATTGCCTTGGCAAAGCACAAAGTAGTAAGAATGTACATTTTCTTGTACCATATGGGAATGCCTTGAATTCTTGATTTTCCTCCATCTACACAAGCTGTACGCTGTATGGAATTGTTAGGTGAAGCTCCTTTGAAAAAGCAAAAAGAAACCCTTTCAATGTGCTTTTGTCTCCACATATAGCCTTTACAACCTACTTGCACATCACAAATGTCATAAAATCAAAATCTTCACAGACAGAGTGCTGGCCTGACTCTTTCATAGTGTAATAAAAGAAATAATCAGTAATTTTACTGTGAACCTTCATTACACTATGTGTATGGATCTCTCCTAGGTAGCAGTCAGACTAATTGCCACACATTTTTCAGACAATTGGTTTACATCACCTTCTGTATACAATGTAAAGGGGAAAAACAGATTGCACCTATACAGATAGGATAAAGGCTATTATTTCTGTAGCTTCAACAAGATTTGAAAAATATATGATGCCTCTCAGGGAGCAGCTGAACTCAAACCCAAGGTCTGTTTCTCTAAGGGGGCTACTATGCAGAATTTTTATCAGCYGGGCTGAAGACAGGCCCTTAAGGATCTGTTCACATACCTCTAGGTTCTCTAGGTGCAGTGAATTACTAGGGCTGAAGGCATCTTGTTATTKCTAGCCAAAAAGTGATGGATGTACTCAGAACTCCACATCCCTTTCCTGATATTGCTGCTTCTCATTTGTGACTGTGCATTCATATAGATACTGTTAGAGGTTGCCAAATCGAGGACATCAGACTAACCAGGAGACCATGGGGTCTAGGATGTTAACTAAGAGACTTTTACATAAGTATGTCCCCTGGTTCCTCTGGTATCCARCTCCTCCAGTTGTCTCTCTCCCATAGACAGGGTCCTACACAACTACTGGCTGGCCCACAAAGTGCGTGCTCCCCAGTCACTCCATGTGCTGATGCACTATTGGTATGAGCCTGGTCCTGCTCCAGTGGCTGCACCTAGCCCCCCCATGCACATATCCACCCCCACAAATATGCACACAGAACCCCACACACAGGAAGAGAGGTAAGAATGGATTTTAGAAAGAATCCAGGTCTGACTGCAGACACCAGGCACAAGGCATGGCCAAACAAGTGTATTGACCTGCCAGCTGTTCACAGCCAACCTTTTATTTTTCCACACTCAATTCTTCCCATCCTTTCCTATTTTCACTTGATTCTTCCCCAAACACCCCATAATGAGTCTTATGACATCTTCTTAAACATGCCTAATGAGGCTTTTTCTGGGGTTATAGGGTTTTTCCCAAATGRCATTGTGCCTCTGCCCCTTCGTGCCTGGGCAGATGAGCCTTTAATCACACATCCCAAAAGGTATCTCATCAGCCATCAGTGGCTGTATCATGAAGGAAACTGTCTCCCACATCTCCTGTGGGTACTCTAAGGGAGTTTAAGGAGGAATGTGGACCCACTTACACCATCTCCTTCAGGATACAAAGAGCAGATACTCTTACCCCATGCTGAACCTCTCACTGATTCAGGTTTTCTGCTTYATTGGGCCCGAACCTTAATCAACGTTAGGGACAGTGGAAACCCCTTCTAAAACCTCTACAAGCTGTCAACTGGCTCAAGAAATTGTTAATGCCAGTCACAAATCCCTAGGAAACAGGTAAACATGACACTTGAAAAGAAATGAAGCTGAGTATTTTTCCCCTCACTTTATTCTGTGAATATTTCAGTTACACTTCAGTCCCTCTCCTAGAGACTCTCACCAGACTCCGTGCAATCTGTTATTGAGAAACCCTCTCTCGTCCCATGAGYTGAAAGAGATCCTTTGTAAATCACTTAATATCTCCCTACCTATTGYATCAGATGCAAAATACAAAGAACATCTGGCCTGCTGCCATAACAGTTGCTGGGGTGTCTTGTGAAGGGTAGCCTGCCAGAAACCCCAKCARACTGAAGAATCACAAAATGGTTYRGGCTGAATGGTTGGGTCATCTAGTTTTAAYATCCCTATCATGGGCAGGGACACCTTCCACCAGACTGGGCTGCTCAAGGCTCCATTCAATCTGGCCTTGAACGCTTCCAGGGATGTGGCATCCACATCTTCCCTGGACTGCTCTGAATCTGTCCAGGTGTCTCAGCACCCTTTACGTTAGGAAAAAGGTATTTCATCCTTATATCTAATCTAAACCTACTCTTTTTTTGTTTTGAAACCATTATTCTATGGGCTACACACCCTTGTAAAAATTCACAGGAGGGAACATCATTAGGGRTGATGTTCATTTATAGGAAGAGTTTAGATCAAATCATGATGATGAAAATAGTGGCTGTGTTGGTCTCTATTTTCATCAGTGAGGATTGAGCTGTACTCATGTTAAAAGTGAGTTTCACCAAGATAAGATAAGTAGTTTCACCTGCTGCTTTCTGTGCACTTCAAGTTTTCTGACAACAGAGTCCCTGCATGAAAAATTGAATTTGGTCTCTCACCTGGAGTCAGATTTTTTACTCAGCTTCCATTTGTTCGAATATAAACATGTCTGCATAACTGTGTGATCATTATTGTAGTCCTAGTGCAGCCAGAGCAATGATACACATTTTTCGCTTTTCTGCTCTCTCGATATGTTAGGACCACAAAACCCAACTCCAGATACTCTTCAGGGGATGCTTATGAAATGAGAGACAGTAACTAACAGGAGGGAAACAATAAAAGCCTGATTCTAGGGTCTTTCTCTGTTGTCACTGGCTCTTTAAACATTCCCAATCCATTTCAGAACAAAACTAAACATCTAAGAAAAYGTTAAAGGTAATTATAGTAGTTAAATTTATGCTTGCAATGTGAAGTGATGCTGAATAATGTTCAGTAAGTGCTTTACCTCCATGAGTTACTAACATCCACAGCAGGTCTGGGCACAAAAGTCAGGGACCATTTGTTAAGTTATGGGACAATGAGACACCCACCACAGTAGACAAAAAATCTATTAGCAGTCACAATTGAAATAAAATATGCATTTTTTGTTTTGGAAACATTTTGTAAAATTTCAGAAGGATGTTATCAGTATAAACCTGGAAGTTTTCACAGAGAATAAATATCCTAGTTCTCCAACAACAAACAAAAATAAATATCCTAAAATTGGCATTAAGAAATAACTGACAGAAGCTTATGAGTATTATATATGACTCCATATAAATGTCCTCTAATGTTGTCTTAAATATTTGGGGGTTGGACTATTTTTCTTTCCTAAATATGATATAAAAAACCACAGGGAACAATAAAGTCTTGAACAATGTAAATTGGCCTGTTTTGATCTGCATTTGAACAGGAGTATACACATGGAATTTAACAAACCTGATTCACTCTCTCAGGACAGAATGCAAATTTAATTCATTAATTTCTTTTCGCTTTATTTACAGGTTAAAACTCCACTGAGACACATCATTTCACATTTAGGAGATCCTGGTTGCATGGCTATCAATCAGTGTTACAAATTAGTTAAGCATATAAAGATTACTCTGACATTGTTTATCTCAGCTTGCTGAAAACATTCAGCCACAAAAAATAAATCAAAGCATCCATGTTCTGCTCTGCACAGTGTGACTCACAGATGTCAGTGGCCTCCAAACATCCAGAACACCCAGTTAAAGATAAATTAGTCTTCCATCAAGTGCCAATGAATGTCTGGCACTTTCCAATAGCTGTGTGTGTTCTGTAGAGTGCTGTACCTGAGTGAGAATATTGAGAAGCCATTCTGCTTTTCCCTTGAAAAACATACAATGTTTTTTTTCGTAGGCATGAGCTTATTTGCAGCTGACATTAAGTTTTGCTTGGACTTCAGCAGAACAAATTCTGCCCCCACCCATACTGAACAATGGTATTGATTTTCTGATCCACAGAAATATGAATAAAAGATGAATTTTGGCTTTATTAGGTTTTAGCCAACCAAAGTTCAAAAGTTCATAGGACTACAACAGAGTAGAAGTAACAGAAATGCAGGAGCAATAAAAAGATGGCAATCTCTTAGTGAAAGGATATATTTGGATTTGTAGTCTGTGGCCTTTTAAATGCAATGATACTTGAGATTTAGTTTGCAGGCAACTTGGATCTTTGTATAACTCACACTCACCAGCAAGAGGACCAGAAATGTATCAGTGAGAAAAAAGACAAAATTTGTCTTTGGACMAAAGAAATTAGATTGAGAGGAATGGGAGAAGATGAGGAAATAGAAACTCAACTTTCTAATACTCACRTTTGTAAACTGTGCAACTGCTGATCTGTTCAGTTTTATTTTACAACAGTGCATGTGAATGTGTGGTGCACARATATAGATGCAAAGAGGAAAATCATTGTGTTCCTGAAATCATGTAGTAGGCCACAGGCAGTCAGAGCATATRAAAAAAAGTACGCATCAAGTAGGTCTGGACACAAAAAAAGCTCAGGATATAGTGCAGAAAGGAAAGCTTCCMCACGAGGTTCTGCAGGAAAGGACACAGGAATCGTCAGATGTGTAATGTTCTTCTTATGTGTAATGATGAGTAGTGGGTATACCATAGGAACCAATGAAATTGTGAATGGTCTTAAAGGAACAAAAATTTCATTCAACGGTTTGCAWTAGAAGACTGGAAAAGGAAAAAAAAGAAGGTGCAAGAGGATTAAAATAATTGAAAAGTAGGTCTTACCCACATGTAACTGCACTTTGGGTTTCATTACCAAAAAAAAAAAAAATTATGAAAGCCAAAACATAAATGACTCAAAAAACAACTAGACAAATTTATGAAAAATATTTCCATAGGAAATAAAAAGAGCAGAGTTCCAGATGCGGCTTCYAATTCTTGAAAAACTCTAAGCTGTATCATTTTATTCATATCCTGTTTTAACTCTAAAAATTTCCTGTTMTGTACTGAGAGAGATGAAGTTTTGGTTCAACCCTAAGATACAGGGTAATATATATCTCATACACTAGTACTGCAGCAAGTAGTTTGAATATGTCATTCTAGATCCTGTAAGAAAATCCTTTCACTATCAGTAAGAACCCTACTACAGCATTTAAAAATGATCTCATAATTCAGTGCCGTGGTGCCGAAGAAGTGAAGAAGCCTCCAATTAAACCATAGATCTTCACTTTTTTTTTAGCAATGGGCTGCATATTTTACTTAACCATGTACAAATATGGCAGGGAGAGTTATCCAAAAATTTAATCACAAATAGTTTGTCATTCTGGATTTGTAGTTTCACACTTCCAGTGTGAGAACAGAGTGGTAGGGATGAGAAAATAGCGAGCATAGTTTCAATGCTACAGGCATCTAAAATGGGAGTAACAAGTCATACAACTGCTGAGGACACCAAAATTAGGTGCTTGAATTTATTTCAGTTTTAATAAATCAAAGTTCTTGCTAGCAGCTCTGAGACAGAATTTTAAAAAGTGCCTTATTCCTTTCTCAACATAGACTCCCTCTCTTTCTGAAATAAGAATGAATAAATTACAAGCAGAGGTCTTCTGGGGCAACACTGACTGTTACACTAAAAGCACATTTTAACCASACTTGTCAACAGGTTAAGATCAGCATTTTTTTTTTCAGGCATATCACTTCTCTTGCTATAAAGCTGGCATAATAATTTCYTTCACAGTTGGAAAAGTATTTAATATTTATTTCCCCTCAACTAAACTATACCTATTTGAAATGAAACTCTAGGTRTCCTTAATAATATAACCCTTAAATTGCAGTTCCTTTTGGACTATGCAGGTTGTCTTAAATAGAAGATGAATTCTACTACATTTCAGGAGATGAATAAAGAGATGCTAATTGTAAGCGTTTCCCTTATTGTAACAGTTATGTATTAGGAAATATTATCTCTCCTCATTCTCCAGTTAAGAATAATATTCATTTCAGTATCAGACCAGATCACTTGCATAAATACCACATTAATCCGTTGGACCAAGGTGGCTGAATACCAGATTACTGACTCCAGAGGAATTATTATCAGCCTGCTTTAGGACTGTGCATATTTCAGATGTGGAAACAGTACCAGTAGATGGTGCTCAACAACACATTACATAAACATATGCCTTGATGGAAAATAGGGAGAGGGAGAAATGGATAACACCATTCTAAGCAACCTTCCAAGAGAGATGTAAGAGCAAGTAACCTTAGATATTCCAGTGTCACAAAAGGTACTGTGCAATGAGATCCTGCATGAACAATTTTGTGGTACAAGGCTTCAGCCATAACATTTTTCTAACCTGCTTTAACCATARTGTTTGAGGGTAAGAGCTTTTTGTTCAAACTGCCTTTATAGACAATGGAGAAAAATAAGCAATACTAACAAAATTGGGGTTTGTAAGCTCCATCAAGCTATGTGGTATGTCACATCAAATACTTGAGAGACTGTGCTGGTTTTCCTCCCCAGAAAGACCACATACAGAGCTGGATTGTSTTATTCTGGCTAAATCTTGGCTTCYCTAATGCCTCTTGTGTTTGATAGGCAGCCATTGCTACAAAAATTCTGAAACCTCTGTGAGCATAAAAGAAAACATGCATCACAAAAATGCCTAAGGATCCAGGAAGTTCAAAAGACTGTATTATCATCTTTCTGACTCCAGAGTCCATTAATTCCAGCTGTTATTTGGACATATATGAGCTCTGATGTCCACATTCTCTTGGGAAAAAAAAAGAAAACAAACAAAAAAACCAGTTGAACGGTAGATGGAAACTTCGACTGTTTCCCCACAGCTTCAGTTTTGAACAAATAAAATGAACCTCTGAGTGGGTATTTGCTTTTTGGGGTTTTTTTTTTTAGTTTATATGTTTATATATACATATATAAAATATAAACACACAAACATATGTATTTATATGTTTACATACAAAGTTCCTTCACATTATGAATTATACCATTTAAAATAATTAAGAAATTGTAACCCAAACRTTTCTAATAAGAAAATAGAATGCATTTTTTACTTGATTAGTCTCTTTTGCTTGGCATTGCCATGGGAGATTTGACACTTGGAGCAAGACATTGGCTTCACATTCTTCCCTATTGTTACAAAGGGTAGGGAGCAGCATTGTGTTCAAAGGAAAATCACATTGGGAATCGTTCATAGCTGGCCTCTTGTGGAATAGAAATTAAGTTGAAATTCTGTGCCTGTCRGTATATTTGTCTCCTTTTTCTGAGAGCTTTCACTTGAGCCTTGTTGCAGCCTGATGAGATTCATGAAGGAAATCCCTAGAACAATGTTTACAGTGACCTATTTATGGTTTCTTTCTATAACTCTGAATTGAATGTTACAAGGTGTTTTTCCTGCCTTCCATTGACTTGAAACACAAAGGTGATTCTTGCCCCCATAATATTAAATATGTTTCATAAGGAATACTAATACTGTGGAGATTTCATTAAATGCGCAGCTCTGTGCRTTCCTTGCGTATTGTTCTGAATCATTATCTGGTGGTTCCCACAGTAAATATGCAAACAGTGTTTTAACCCTTGCAATTGAAATTCTCCTTCTTGATGGGTCCACCCTGTCAGAGTCTTCCAACAAAGCATTACTGATGGGAATTTAAAGATAGAAATTAATTACAAGCTTCAATTGTTTTACCACAGTGTGCTGCCATGTTTGTCACATCACTTCAAGCTTCAGTGCTTGCTGTTAGTTGTCTCTCAAGAAGCATTGCATTCTAGTAATTTTTAAAATATATAAAAAGGATGTATTTGGAGAAGCATTTTTGGAAATTAGAATTCTGCTGGTGGGTGACGGCTAGGGAACATCTATGCAATTTTTCAAGTATTTGAATTAAAATAATTCCTTTGAAATGTAACACTGGCCACAGACAATGAGACAGAAGCAGGAAAGGAAGAGACAAAGGCCAGCTGGCCTGTTGMAATGTGTGCTGATATCACCATGTTATTCTTCTTTTTGAACATTCTGTGAAATTTAGGTCTGTTATTTTCTAAATACMTGGTTGTCAGAGACTTTAAATGTCCAAGTCCACAATTTTGTGAAGCTGTGTGTAAACATRTGGCTTGCTTAGCCCGTGTTCATCAGGTGAACCTCAGCATTGCTATTTATTCTGACATAGTTCATTTTTATGTCACTTCTAGTAAGGGTACTTGAATTCTTATCCCAAACTAAAAAGTGATTTTTTTTTTTTTTTTTTAAGAAACAGCTTTATGGGGCTCCAGGTTAATTTCTGACCCAGCAATTTTCAGCTCAAAACTCCTCTAATAGGCGTTTCAGAAGAAAAGACTGTTCCTTTCCATTGCCCCTTGCTAATTTCTTTTTCCCATTTTGCCTATGTTTCTTATTGCATAGATTCTGCAGACTCAGCCTGGAGTCTAGAAGAGACATTCTTCTTCCTCACACCTAGTTGACTAGGATTCGCCAAAACAAAATTTAGATTAGTTTAAAACATTTTTKAATTTGGTTTTTGAATCACTGACTATTTATGACATTTTAAATGCAGATTTTTTTCATCCTTGTTTGGATGAACTTTTAATTTGTGATTGTGATTAATTAAATGTGATTGTTTACTATTTTTGATAGTGATTTGCAGTGGTTTTACACTGCTCCAGAATCTCATGTTTAACATTATTTTATGGACATAACCACASTAATAAATTATTCTATGACAAATTATTGTCCTTTGACTTCATGAAGCCTCATCTGAAGCACTACATCCAGCTTTGGTCCCTGCAGTACAAGTGAGACAATGCAGATACAGCAAAAGCATCCTGAGATGGTTAAAGGGCTTGAGCACATGGTATTGGAGAAGAGGAAAGGGGATAAATGCCCCCTGACTACAAGGGATTTAGATAGGAAAAAAAGGCACACCCATTCCTGAGGTCCTTCATCCATGCAAGGGCAAGAAGTAAAGGGAATTCCCCAAAGGAAATTCTTGCTGGATATAAAGAACAAAKATATTTTCTTACTGAACATGGTTATGTCTAGAAAGAGGCTCCTAGAGAGATTTTAAGCCTTCATTGCTGAAGATTTAAAAAACTAGACACAACGCTGAGTAACCTGCTATAACTTCAAAGTTATCCTTGCTTTCAGCAGGGGTAATCTTCAAAATTCCTTTCCAACTTAAATAACTATGTCACTCTTATTTCCATTTTTTCCTCCTCAGATTTCCCATTTCAATCCTTCCTTGTCTCCCTTTCTCCTTTCCCTTTCTTTGTTTGCTCCCATCTTTTTTCACTCCGTCAATTTTTCTTCTATAAAGTTACTTCACATTTTACATTTCTGTTGCTTTTTTAATCTTCCTGCAGCACTCCAATTACCTGTAAAACCTCTATAATGCAGACAGGAAAGAAAACCATTGAGAGAAAAACACATAATAAAAACAYAGGGAGAGATTAAAAGGATGTACAGGTCTCTTATTCCCTTCAGTTATTTTTAGGTAACTTCTGCAATAGCCTGTGGGTCTGGTTACTTCTCTTCCAATTTTTCTTCTCTCCTCTACTTAACAGGGGCCCTCTTCCTACCTTTGGTATCCTGAATTTCTCTGTCTCATAGTCCCAAAACTGTCATACCTTCCTCTCACTCAGCTTTTCTTTCTCTCATCCTTTCCACTCACTGTATTTGCCCTTTCAGATTCTTCTTTTAAAGGCTCTCATTTTAAGCTTTCTGGSTCATCAAGCCTTATCCAGTTTTAGATATTCGTTTTCATTCAGTAGTCAGACATTCCAGTCATGATTTGCAGTTTTTAAACTAAATTTGCTGCACCAGATTTCCCTTATGAGTCATTGTTTTKATGATAATTCCAGAAATTTATGTCAAGTCCAAATGTGATCATTTTTTTCACAGCAAAAAAAAAAAAAAAGTGACCATATCACTTGCAGAAAAAAACTTTTTTCAAAATTTCAATGCATAACRTGGAAGATAAGAGCTTGAAAAAGTGGAGCTTTTTCAACAAATAACTAAGAAATTTTTATCAATAGCAAAGCAACATATTTTCTTATTCTCATAAATGGTCAGAGTGTATTTTTGGAAACCTCATGAAGTAAAATTGCCTCAAGGCAGACACCTGGCAGGGGAAATTGGAGCAAGGATAGTTAACCTCTGTAGAATCTACAAATAATTGAAAAATGCATGTAGATTATGAAGAAATTTAATAGAAGGGAGTAGTTTCTATTTTGGCTTATAATACATTGTTGTACAATTTTATTTTTGTTCAAACATAATATGTTTCGAGACCCTATTCTTTCTCCAACTTCCAACCAATTTCATGCTGGACACCTGCCAATATTAAGTCTTGATCAATGTTTACRTACACACCCTTGATTTCCTTTTTCTTGGTATTCTGACACAATTTCAAACTCTATTTTTTTTCCTTTTATCTCATATGATAACCACATTTTTTCTTTTTCATCCAATTGACTTAATTCCATCACCTGGACTTTTTCTAATTAATTTGAGAAGTGACCTCAATTTTCCATTCATGGAATTAAATCATAGCATTATTAAGCTTGAAAAAGACCTCTAAGACGCATGCCAACCTTTGACTGAACACCACAATGTCAAGTAAATTGTAGCACCAAGTGCCATGTCCAGTCATTTCTTGAACACTTCCAGGCATGGTGACACCACCACCAGCCAGGGCAGTTTGTTCCAATGCTTAGCCACCTCTTCAGTGAAAAAAAAAAAAATTTCTGATGTCCAATTTGAACCTCCTCTGGCAAAGTTTGTGACCATGTCTTCTTGTCCTCTCACTGGTTGCCTGGGTGAAGAGGTCGATTTCTATTTGGATGCAGCATCCTTTCAGAGGAGAAGATTGATAAGGTCACCCCTGAGCCTTCTTTTTCCCAGACTAAACACCCCCAGCTGCCCCAGCCCCCCCTCAAAAGACTCGCAACAAGAGTATCTCTCAATATTTCTGCAGTTATTTTTCTTATAGATAAAGTCAATTACTAACTTTTACCTTTTAAATGGMTTAAACCAGGTCTTACTGTTCAAGCTCTCATTAGCAACCTGAAACTCTATTATCACCTTGAAATTAGTGTCCTGCCAAAGCAGAGCAAAAATAAGTGCTACTATATTTTTAATGCACTCTCATCTTTCTCTTCACAGCACTGATTATTTCAACACACTAACAAGTGTTTTAAAGCATTTCCTGGGAATTTGTTGTTCTGGCCTCAATCTGAGTTTTGTCTCCAAATTGAATTCCTCCTCAAATTCAAGACAAGGTATTTACATTTCTGCATTTTACTAGGTTTACCAAATCCAGGTTCTCTTCTTCTAAATCTACCCAGATATTGTCTRTATCTTACTATTTGCAAGGCATCCAAAGGACAAAAGTCAGGAAGGTGGTCCAAATGCAAAAAGATTTGGCGAGTGATAATACCATATTACTTAAGAGTACAGATGAAGAAATACCTCAACTACAATTGGTTTTATGGAGACTTAGGGAAGCAAAATAAACACTGATGTCAATTGGACAAAACCTGAAAATAGCTTAGTCACAGAACTTATATTCTAGGCTATTTATTCATAGTAAAAGAACATAATAAAAAAGAAATATATTGTATCATTTAACAAGGATTAAACAACTATGGATAATCCTGACTGAAAACAACGTTTATGTACAGATAAAAATGCAGACAAATATAAAGACGTAATCTATATGTAAATAGGCAGCTATACTAAATGGCTATTTTAAGTCCCTTCCAACTGAAATAATCTATTCTATTCTAATATTTAAAATAGTCTTATTTTTATATTTAAATATCACTTATGAAAATGTATAAAATAAACAATTTTATTCACTCTTAAAATCAAAAGTGGCAAAGAAACAAGAAGTGACAATCTGCAATAACCTTGTCTTAGGAAGTATTCAAGAAAACCTTCAAAATCAGAAAATCACAGACACAGGTGCTTTTTCAGGGCACTGGTATTACATGGGCCTTGAGTGATGACCATTTTTCTGAGATACAGTTACCGTCCACTGAGAAGTGATAATTGTGCACATTGTAGAGACTTTCTTTTTATGTGTAATTTCACATATACAGTATTAGAACTCATAAGTCAGTCTACATCTTCCTGGCATGTTAAAGATCTCAGATCCATATGAAGACAAATTTCTTCTGTCCCAGAGGAGAAGGATAGGGCAAATAATGCCAGTAATCCCAAAGATACTCGATATTTCCCATGTTCAAAASGTGTAGTTTGTGTAAAGTTGATCAGCTGGAATATGACTAGTGAAACGCAGAGAAATTGTTCCATTTTCAGTGTTCGTAAAATCCTATAAAAATATTCAGAGCAAAATTTGAGCAGGGTTTCATAATTCTTTTCCTCCAAATAGCCCTTCATACAAGATATCTGCRCAATGACAACTGATTTACAGCACTGTTTCCCTCTGATATTAAAAAAAAAAAAAATCTCTTTAAAAGACTGGCCCACAAGATACAACCAGAAAAGAATTAATGCCAGATGACACCTTTTGAATAAAAGAATGGGAGCATAAATACATGTCAAGTASAGCTAAAATCTCTGAAAACCTTAACAAGATACCAGTGTCTCTAATGAACACCCAGTCTGCTCAATATACAGGAAAAGAGGAAAAATAAGTAAGAAAAAACAAGAGAGTTTCTGATTCCCACAGCAGTTGRGAATATTAACTTAACAATGTCTCTTGAGGGCAGTTGTCTGCATGATATATCTTTTGCAGGTCAAAGAARAAACATGATTATTGGAGAGAGCCCTGGAAACAAGCATCAACAGTTCCATCCTACATCAGGGACTAAAATATGTTTTTAATGTGTTTATTCAAAGAGATTGTAAATTCTAATATTACTATTTTCATATAGGGATTTTTCAATCTCTSTAACTTCCAACTATTTATCTCTCATATTCTAAAAATACAGTTAATTCCAGGGTTACCACAATATGCTCAATATCACTATATTTGATATAACCTCTGCTTCCAGTTGATGTTGAACCCCTCAAAGCAATGAAGTCTGTTGTGCCTTCTGAAACAATAACAGAAATACAAACCATCCAGACAAAATACCCCGACTCTGACTTAAAATCATAAAACAATGCAACAGAAGCAGTTGATTTGAAAGGAAGAAMGAAGTCATGAGTATAGAATAACATTGTGATCTGCAATTCTGGTAGATTTTTTTTGTTGATTTTTTTTTTTTATGCACTTGCTAAACTCCCTAATGCATACAGTCAGAGATAGTAAGGCTTGCTCTCTTCAGTCTTATCCACACTCCCAAAGTGAAGGACGTACCCATTTGAAGGGATGGGACCAGAAAGGGGATCAGAGACTAATGCTGCTGGATCTCAGAAGTCAATGCAGACACATGTAAACTGACAGCTGTATGCTAGGCCAGAATCTACACAAAACTGCAGGAGGAGTAGATATTGTCTATATTTCGTACATTTTCAAAAGTAAGGGGTTTTTAATCTATATATATATGTTTTATATGTTGATTTTTGTTTTGCATATTTCCAAAGTCTAAACACTTCTTATCCATTTCAATTGGTCAGTTTTTTTTGTTTTATTTTAAATGGTAAGTGATTAAGTAATGAACACCTTAAAGGATTAATAGAAATGTCATGTGTAGTAGTCAAATCTGAGTCTAAAATGTGTGGTTAACCACATGCATAACGGTTYCTGCTAGACTGTAGGTTTTTTACAAGAAAAAACCATATTAGCTGAGATCGTCTATGTAAATTTAGTCCATTACATGCTCTTTCTTACACATCAGTGTACTCCTTATATACATAATCCCCGAAGTAAATATCCTCCCAGTCACCACTTACCTGTTGTCTAGACAAGAGACCAATCTACTCCATTTGTGAGTCAGCTGTGTTTTTCCATTTATCTTCAGGTTGAGATTTTTTTTTTTGTACTGCCTTTGCAAAATACAGGACCAGTTTAATTTTATGCAACACTATATGCAAAAGAGCTCCAGACTGTTACAGCATTGCAATTCCATAATTCCTTTCAGAATTTTGTTCCCTTRTAGTGCCATGAGATATTTTGTTAACATCGGTTTAATTAGCTGAATGATTTAGATATCTTACCATGACAATCTAATGTATAAAACCTATAATAAAATAAATAGAATTGCAATATTCTGAGAATATTGCATGGCAGAACCAGTTATATTAGTAAAGAAATAAGTACTGGTATGTTTTTCTGAAAAGAAGAACTGTATATTGCAAAAAGCAAAGTAGTCCCTATTGGAGTATTAGGAAGTCTGGGGTTTTATGTTTGGTTCTTATGACTAAAGCATTTATGGTATCATAAGAGCTGTTTAATGAATGTACTGCCTAGTAATAATCCACAGGGCATACTATATCCTCTTCCTATTATTGCTTTTGTCTCTGCAGATAATTCTACAAGCTCACTGCTAAGAAAGCAGAACAGTTCCTSATCATGTATGTTTATAAAGAATGGTTGATCATGGACAACAACAGTGGTTTGAATGATTCAAACTTATCCACATATTTTACAAGTAGTTACACACAAATGGGAATTAGTGGCTGCTGGGGTTTTCTGCATTTTTTAAATTATTCTTGATAATATGTGCACTGAAACAGCATCAAAACTACTCATATAGTGTTCCTGGAGGTGATCTGATGCATAGGCTCATGTCCTTAGATTTTCCAAAAATTAGTAATTTWTGATGATTGGTTCTTTTTAATCTCACAGGAATTGCCTTTTTTTTTTTTAATGGTTCGGTTGCTAAATTCAGTATTGCAAAACCGTTAAGAATCTCTTAAATTGTCTTTCTTGATTTAGGTTTTATGCCTAGGACTTTAATTTCTTTTCAGTTCTAATATATTGCTTGGCAATTTAATGCTTTAAAGCAATCCTAATTCTGGACTGACGAAAACACRTTTGTTATATGTGTGTTACCATCTAGGAGAGAACAAGACATCATATGTACATGATATTCAATGCGGGATTTCTTTATCAGYATGAGGTTGGGTTTTGTTTGATTGGGTGGATGKTTTTTTCTGTTTTGTTTTTTAATTTTATTTTGGCAGGCACTAATCTGGCCTAATAAATTGACAAAGTAGTGGGAGTATCCTAGGTGTACTTTTTAAGCAGATATTCCCATTTAYCTGTCATCAGAAACATATCAAGTTCATGAGATTGGTTCACAATGTGGAGACAGAGGAAGCACAAGAGGAAGAAACGATCAAGGCATTTGCTTTGAAAATGCATACAGGATCCAAACTCTTACACTGAAGTAGCTGCATCTGGGTGAGACTAATTCACATTTTTAAAGAGTGAAAGAGTGTGTTCTGATATGATGCAAAAAAAAAAAAAAAAAAAAAGAATGGCTCATCTCAGTCACAGTATATGGAGGAAGAGTTATATTTGCTCACCCAGAATCATATTGTAAACTACAGAGAAAGGTTCTAACTTTGGAAGCTAAGGTCCCCTCCTTGATAAGATTCAAAAGGGAACTCTGAAAACATGCAGTGAATGGAGAGTCATTGATACTGAATAAATCTGCCTTGTCCTCCTCTTCCTGTGGGAGCATTTCCCAGATCTTTTTCCTAGAAATTGAATGATGCAGAAAATTGAAGAGCTCTTTTTATAGAGACTTTGTTGTTAAAAATAAATTCACCACTGGTCATAAGGCTCTTTAAATTTCCTTTGTGGTGTATAAGTGTGGTGGATTGAACCTGGCTGGATGACAGGCRCCCACCAAAGCCACCCTATCATTCCCCTTGTCGGCTGGACCAGGGAGAAAAAATATACCAAAAGGCCTGTGGGTCGAGATGAGGATAGGGACAGATCACTCACCAGTTACCATCATAAGCAAAACAGACTCGACTTGGGCACATTATTTTGATTTGCTACCAAGAAAATCAGAGGAGGATAATAAGAAATAACACCAAATCTTAAAACAGCTTTCACCATCCTTCTCTTCTTTCCAAGTTTAACTTGACTCCTGAATTCTCTACCTCCTCTCCACCAGTGGGGCAGATGATGGGAATTGTGGGCTGCAGTCAGTTCATCCCACATTGTCTTTGTTGCTCCTTCCTCCTTAGAAGGACAGCTCCTCACACTCTTCCCCTGCTCTGGCTGCAGTCATTGTTTTCCAGGGGTTTTTTCACCTTCTTAAATACATTATGCCCGAGGTGCTACCGCTGTTGCTGACAGGCTTGGCCTTGTCCAGTGATGGGCCTGTCCCAAGATGCTAGCTGGCATGGCAAGTCCTACCTCTCTTTTCTGCTACTTTACATAGTGCTTCCTTTCTCCTATCGTTAACAGAAAGCTTTTTTCCTGATTCTCCTACTAGACTGTCCCCTTTCTTTCATATCTTTTATTTCAGTTATTCTCCTATAACTTTCTTAATTAAATTTTACCCTAATTTGTGTATTTACTAGTCATGAAAGTCTTTCAACAATTATTTTCATTATATTTCAATACATGTAAAAGTGCTGAAGATTAGGCATGTAGAAAACAAGAAAGAGTTGTGCTGTAGCAAACTAGAAATTCAGAAAATCATCATCTTATATGGAAGGTACAGGTGGAAGTTTCCATTGCAATCTCTTGCCTGCATCTAGGTGGACACTCAATTCAGACACTTGGACTTGTATGGGTTTAACCCACACACCTGAGGGCCAGCCTGCAGAGATGTGGCTATAATAATGAGCAAAATGGCTGGTCATGGGTGCCTTGAAAAATCAAAATGGTTTTAATAAAGATGGAAAATAATATAAAATGYAAAATAATAAAGCCGAGCACAGCACAGAGACAAACTCTTTGCTGCTACAGTACCTTGAAAAGCAAGAAGC
>QVAJ01000124.1:1739525-1763790 GCA_003546035.1 Mixornis gularis
AAAAAAGCCCCTAAACACCAGCACAAATTTGGAGCAAAAGTTTAGAATGCTTTAATTCTGGAAAGATTTTTTGCTCTAAGTCTGGACTTGGGTTCATATCCTGACACTTTGTGTKCATAAAAACAACTGATAAACTGCGTACAACATGTTCAGAAGTAAACAGAAAAAGAACTTAGTATTTAAACTAAAACATACATTAAAAAATTAAAGAAAAAATTTAAAAACTTTTATAAATTTTTAAAAACTTTTTATTTTTAAATCAGCAAGGCAACAGGGCAACCTCTTCTTATTAATCAATGTGGGACATGCTATAAAACCAAGATTTACAAGAACAAAGTTTGTATTCAGTGTTTAAGCTTCCCTGTAGTTGTTGATCAAGGATCACATCTCTTTGGATGCCTGACAGGTAAGAGCTTTGCCAACAGAAGTCAGCAGTTTAGACCTGGCCATAATTACCTGATGGTATCCCTATTAAGCAGAATTACCATCCCTATTAAACAGCAGTTATTGCTATTAGGTGTCATTAGTCTTAAACTGCTTTCTTGGGACACATCTCAATTAAGCAAATTTCCATGTTAAGTGCATCCTGATTAACTGAACTGCACTGTACTGCTTTGTTTCTTCATGTACCCACTCCAGTAGCCTTCATCCCTCATTTACAACTCTCTCAAAGTCTGGTCTTTCTAAGACTTATTAAAAAAGTACACCCAACTGAAGCAAGGACTGCAAAAGACCCTAATTTTTTAGTTTCTTGCCACATTTCATTAGTTGTATTTGAAATTCAAGTTCCACTTTTGCAAGGTTTTCTTTTTTTTCCTTTTTCTAGGAACAATGTATTCATTTTAGTTAGTGTGTAATTCTCCTGTTACAGGTCATTTTCTGGCATTTTCTGTAAAATCTTGTGAATGACGCATGCAAAAGAATGTTGTGATTTTACTATCTAACGTGYTTTTAGAGAAAGGTATAAAAATAATTCTATTGCTAAAATGATCTAATTTTTCTTTCTCTGGAATGTTTGTGCTTCAGAGGTCAGAGGCAGTGGTTTTAAAAACAACACAGCAATGAATCTCACCACTTTTATTTGTTGGAAAAGCAGTTTTATTACAAGCAAGTTAGAGGTGAAAATAAAACCAGATGTATTTAGTGTAGTTGTTAATTCAGAGTTCAAATTATARTAGTTGGGATATCCTGAGCAATGCTGGGGTGGGAAACCCAAACAAACCCTTRTATCACATCAAGCCTCTCAGTCAAATCTAAACCATGAATATTAATTTGTCTTCAAGACAAATTGAAACCAAAACAGCATTCTTTCAAGAAGTTATTTACACGTTTTTGAAGTTGAAACATTTTTATATAGCAACTTTTTATAAATACAAATTACTGAAATAATACAAATAAAAAAAATGCACATTATTGGAAACAGACCCATTTTCTTTCTACTTATAAGAACAGCCTTCCAAAGTAGTTGAAATTCTTTTTTAATACTAAATAAAATTTTGATTATAATTTCTGATAATCCCTCTTGTCACCGAATACAAGTCAAAGGTATATCATACCTATACAATTTCTCACGTGGAGTCATACAGAAGAAAAAAAAGCAATTATTTCACTGATTCTTTGGGATTCTGGATGTCGACTCAGAAATACTAAGTAATTTTATCTTCTTGCCTTCTGAAGTTTTGCATTGGTGAGTTCACACAAAAGCATAAATTTATTTCTGARGATATTTGGAAGTGGTATCTATTAAGCACCCCCTTCATCCTTGCTGTGAGCATGACAAGGCAAGAAATCAATATCTTCCATGAGAAGACTTTTCAGAAGCGTGGTTTTCACATTTTTGTTACTGTACTCTGTTTTACCTAGGTGTTTTCATAAATCTTCCTAGACATGCTCAATGCAATCTAGTATGATTTTAAAATGTTTTTCACCCTAAAAGTCAAGAGGTGCCACTACAGTCATCTCTTTTCCTTCTCAATAARACAGATGTTAGGATGTCCATAAAAATAAATTCCTTTATTAAGAGAAATGGAATTCAAACTAAAACAGACACTTCTGGTCTTAAAATTTCAAGTGACGGAGAACTCATTGCAAAACTTGTTAAAATGTGCAGGTGGTCTCATGCTTCTGGGAGAGGGAAAAGACATGAATGCATTTTTGCTTGGAATTTATTTTTCTTCCATTTCATGTTCCTGTGTTTTCTTTACTAAACTGAGGAAGATATTATTGACTATACTTAAATACTGTACAAACACTCCCTGATTTCTGTCATATGAAGTAATCTGCTTGATCTCCTTTASTCTTAAAAGTCACAAGGAATTGAGGACTTAAGCTTTGCTTTTCAGCCGCTGCCTCAGCCACTCATCACTTATCTCYCTAGATCTGGCCAGGACCTTGTATGAAAATCCTGCATTGCTTGTGAGCATTGAACTTTCACCTCATGTGCCCCTCTTGCCCACTGCTGCTACATTTAAGGCAAAACATTCAACCAAGCCATAATTAACCTCCTACTGGTGTGACACTATTTTTAACATGAGTTAACTAAGAAATAGCCCACTTTGTCTCTAGATGTGGTCACCCAAAGTATGTTATATGCTTGTTCTCAGTTCTTGTGCCCTTTAAAATGTGCCACATTTTGCAAACTTGAGCAGTATTGACTTTTTTTTTTTTTTTTTTTTTTTTTTTACAGAAGAAAAATAGATGGTGCATAGCAAATGAATATACTGGACTACAGCAGACCTTCCTCTAATACATCATGTCATGATAAATGACTTGATATTTGCTTGCAARGGACCATCCAGATAGGATCCACTTGTGCCATGTTGAAGATGTGCATCTTTATTTGTCAAAGTGACATGTGGTAATTTACATTTACCTGTGTGACAAAAAAGTTTAATCAAGAAATTACATCAGTTTAGTTTCTTTCCAAAACACACTRATTACATTTCAATTTTTGATTCTTTATTAATGATTTTCAGATTGACCATTCTGTTAATTCTGACAGATGAATATTTACACAAGTTTCTTCTTTCATTTTTAGTTAAGAAATTAAGTTGTAYCCAATATTGAAAGTTCATGGATGTTTTGATGGTGGCAGCCTGAAATGCCTGATACATATCACAGAATCACASATTGGGTAAGGCTGGAAGGGACCACAGTGGATCATCTGGTYCAACCTCCCCTCTCAAGCAGGATCACCCTAGAGCACATGGCACAGGATGGTTTCCAGAAAGTTCTTGAAGATSTTCAAGGGAGACTCCACAACATCTCTGAGCAACCTGTTCYAGTGCTCAGTCATTGCACAGTAAAATTGCTCCTCAAATTCAGATGGATGCCTGTGCATCTGTTTCTGCCCATTGCCTCATCCCATTGTTTGRCACCACCAAGCAGAACCTGGATCCAATTTCTCAACAGCCTTTTAACACCCATTCCAGACTAAAGTTCCTTTTGGGAGGTAACTTCTTTCCAGACATAATTTTATGCTTTGAGCTGGCAGTTTCATGCATATTTTATCCATTGAGATGTGGATCCATAAACATTAATTGTCTCATTTTCCTGAGTTAGCCATAATGTAGAAAATAATACCTTTTTCTTGGCAGTTTTGTTCTCCTTACATACAACTTAACAATTCCCAGTAGTGTCAGTTATATTGAATACTGCAAGGTTATTCTATATTTTGTGTAATAAGAGAATGGATTTTCTTCCTTGTGTCTTCGACGTATTGATACGAGACTTAGTGGATTTTAGTCTAATTTGTACCTCTCAGATTTTATYCCTTTTCTTACTACTCTTTTTATTTTGTTGGTTTTTTAAAGACTCCAATTAAGGCAAGAACATGTGAATTGTGAAGTCAATCCCCATGGAAGGAAGATATGYTCTGCATAAAAATGATGTGTAAATCAAACTGTTTTGATTTCCTGTCTTCCACTGCCATGGAAGAGAATCCCAGAAGAATCCCTGGGCATTTACTTCTTTGCAACATCCTTGAGTATTCTGAATTTGTATGAAACTTGTAAGCCATGCCGTTGTGTTCCTATACATCTCTCTGTGGGTTTTTGACAAAATTCTTCATCACAAATTCTGCTTTGGTTCAGTGGGGTCATGTTGTGTTACAAATTGTGATAGTCATCAGTTAAAACAAGTTATTTGAGGCACATCAAACACTGTTRCTTATCACAGTGCACCTAAATTTTATTTTTTAAGAGCTAATTTCAGGACTTGGCATTTAATTACATTGTACAAACACAAGAATTTTTACTTTCAATTTCCTGGACAACTAGACTTACACTAATACCCAGTGGGTTTTTTGGTTCAGACTTCTATTAAGTGTGCAGTTATAGGACTTAATTGGAAGAATGCTATAATCACAAAAATACATATCATTCTGTAAAAGAGGAAAAATGGAACGTAGTTAAATGACCTTTAGTGGTAGCTGGCAATCTTTCTGTACCCCAGAAAAGGGATAGGAGCTGAGAAATGGTGAAACAACTTCAAGGCAAAGGAAGAAAGACTCCTCCTGTAGCTTACACCTTTAGTCCTTCTATTTTTGTGCACAGTACACACATTTTCTTGGGCAAAAGCTTTTCTGCTTGAATAAAAGAGAAGAATGGATGTACTATGTAAAGAGTTGTGGAAGTTATTGTAAAAAGTACAAAAAAMCCCCATATTTCACTCTTCCCYGGACAAAGGAAAATCCAGAGATCTCCTATAAATAGCAACAAAATTCTATTGATTGTTAGGAGAGTACACAGATATCGGTGAGTCGACACTGAAAATTTTTGTATGAATTACACCATTACTCTTACAGAAAACATTTGAAAATCTGGAGAGCATTTGAATTAGATTTTGAGAGCAAAAAATATATATGATCAAGAATAGAGGCTAGATAAAACCAGAAACTTGTATTTCCACACTGAAGATTGGAAGTTGTGTGYCATTTTAGGACTGAATAAACCTTAAATGCTTTTTTACAAAATATATTAGACATTTACAGAAGTTGTCTTCTTAATGAAGAAAACACCAGGGAAAGCTTCTTTGATCTGTGAAAAGGTGGGTTAGACAGACAATGGCTTTTTGCTCTGCCCTCAAATATCCATGTCCTGTGACAAGCATCATGTAGATTAACATGTCTAATATGTATTTGCATTCTGGTGCCAGTGTCATCACAGCTGCCTGGGGGATCTCTATTCACTGTGCAGGGACATATCCCTGATGTTCATGTGCATTTCCTTCTTTTACAAGTACTAGCAAAGATTGCTTTCTCTTTCTTCACATTTCAGCCAGATATAGTTGGGCAATGATGTGGTATACCCAAAAAAAATGGAAAGAAAGGRGCAAGTTTGGGAAGATTGAGTGTATCCTTGTATGTGTTAGGCTACAAATGTCATTTTGAAGTTGAATTTGTTGCTGTGTCCTCAGAAACAGGAAAGAATTATACCTTTCCTCATTTTTAGGATGATACWTGGACTTGTGGATGATTTTACCTCCTGAAAATTAGCTCAAATTTCTAACCAGGTTGTTGTTAACAGTAAAATCACTTGTTTATTATATTTGTTTGTTTTTTGTCAGTTTTAGTTTCTTTGACTGAACTTTATGAATATAAATAAGTATAAATATAAATTACACTTACATTTATATATATATTATATATATTAAAATATATGTTGTATTTTATTAAAAAGTATAAATATTTAATTGAGTCTTGACAGCATGGAGGAAAATTTAAAAAATTGCTGTATGCTTCATTTTTTGTGGAACAAGTCAATACTATATCTTGCAGGTTTTGTTTAGAAAACTATARAAGGCATATTTTTGCTTAATACTATTATCCTTAATGGGTCTTGTACTTGTGGCCAGTGTATTAGTCAAGTTCACAGAGACTAAATTCTACTTAAACCTTCACATCTAAAAGTTTACTATTTGGCTGACTCAAAGATATCTCTATGGTCATTGGGGGTATCTTTTGGGAGTGAAAAAATACATTTTGTTCGAGAAAAGCCTGACAAGGTCTAAAGAACAGCTCACTGCGGGATCCACTCTGGATCAACTCTATGAATGCAGAGCACCAAAGAGACGAGTGATTTCCCCAGAAAATAAAATCAACTGCAAATATACTGGGATGTAAATAAAATTTAGGCAATGTAAATCTGGTGTTATTTGTTCAGTTAATAGACATGGCAATCAATGTTCATATATAGTTCCAGGAAAAAATGCCAAGATCCTTGCAAAAAAGTCACTTAGCAATGTGTTATTTTTTGTCTAATCTTACACAGTTTTGTTTAGATGGAAATATGTCTCATGACTAGAAAATACAAAAAAATATAAATGAGTGTTGACAAACAGACTGTCATTTGAAGAAAATAGCATTCACATTTTGAATGTGCTATGACATCTCTCCATAGACTTCTTAACTTCAAATAGCTGCCAGCAAGTGGGACTTAATTCTGGACCCCACTCCCTTTTACACTTGCAGAAGTGACAGAGAGATCCAACAGCAGACTTTTACATATTTTCTGTTCCTGATTTCCTGACAAAAGGAGTAGTGGTGGAAAAATTAAACCTTATCAGTATTTGCAAGATACGAATTTGCAGAAAGAAAAGCAATTCACATTTTGACAGTTGTTGTGCTATATTTTGCTCAATTACTTGCAAGTGATCAYAATATTTTTGTAGTACATCAGACACAAATGCAATTTTTCCTTGTCATAAAGGAAGAAGTTTAAGGAATCTGGAATTTTAAGAATTTCACTTCCTTTAAATCTCTGCTTTGTTACAGAAGAACTACATTACTCTTGTCAAAGCGCTGAGCACTGTAAGCAAAAATCTCATTAGCAATGTTTAATAACAACTTTATTGAGTGTAATAATTCATAGATAGGACTTACTAGATTTGTATGTTGTTAGATAGGTAGTTATACCACTCCTTTCTGTATCAACATTCTTCAGTGCATAGGCATGTYTATATATTTATTTATTATATTTTTACAAATTGGGTTGTTGAATGAGGGACAACATAGATTGAATATTAAATTTTATTCTTTTCTCTCACARTTTTCCCTCTCCAAAAATACCTTAAAATTGGATAGATGTGATGGAAAAGTTGGGAGTTTTGAATTTGAAGCTATTAATCTGCTGCCCTGCAGTAAAATGACCACGATCATGTATATGGTATATATATAAGATGTATTTTGCTCTTCTTACTTATTCTGAATATTAAACTTGCTTTGCAGCTGATATCATATAAGTTAATGGAGCTTGTTGTAGAATTAGACACTGCTTAGATGGAATGTGATCCAAATTTCATGGTTATTGAGGTGAAAGAAAAATTCATTAGTCATGGAATAGAAACTAAAATACTGATAAGACAGAAATGTCTGATAAGACAGAAAGCTAAGATTGGAAAAGAAAAAGAAAAAAACACCCCAACAACAACAGCATATCAAAGCAAAAACTGGAAAATGTTGATAAATGAATTTCCTGCTGGAAGAGCCTAGAAAGCGGAACGTTTTCATAAGACAAATCCTACAAATTTTGTGTGTCATAAAAAATTTGTATCTCATTGCTTGGCAGATACCTCAACAACAGTGTAGATCACTATGGGACAATAGTTCAACAAGTCAGCAAAAGTTGTGAAACATTAATAGTTTCACATTGTTTGAAATAGTTTCACAGTGCATGAAAACTACTGACAAGCGCAATCTGATAAATCTCTAATGCATTGTTATTTGTAATTGTGTGTTCAGTACTCTTCACTTAAACTTAGATTAGAAATTAAATGTTCATGGGTCCATACTATATGTAACTGAGTGCAGTAATTTCTTGTTAGGAAATGGTCCTTTCTGGTTTGAAAATCAAGTGGAACCTCATCTGTAAGAAGACATTTATAAATATAAATAACATACCCCAACATACAGTTTACAGTTAAAATCTTTATTAAGGGTATAGAGTTTTTTGTTCTGATGCAACTAATCTCTTAGACAGCAGGCCAATTAACTTTTTAAATTTAATCTACAACTTGAAAAAGAAATTATTTGCTTTATGTGTTAATCAGGAGAAAAATAAACAAGACATGAAGAACACTTTTAGATTTTTGGCATGAGTGAATCATTATGTAAATTTAGGCCTGACCTTTATTTCAAAACTCAAGGAAATACTTTGAGATCACAACTTTCTAGGTGATTATGAAATGTGCATAAATATTAGCCTAGTCATCTGGAGTCTGACATTTACTTGTTGACAAATAAAAAATATTTTTTAAAAAGCAAACRAAGTTGTCCATTTTTTCCTACTTATTTAATTTTTCATTCCAGACACATGGAGACATACTTATAGGAAATTAAAAAGCAGGAAGGAGTAGGATTTGCAAAAAAATTGTTCCAGGTAAATATTGCCCACATATGAAGGTACATATTTTAAAGGCTTAACAGATGTAGTTTTGGGGGTTTTCCCCACACAAACTTATGTTGCAAGTTTGAAACATTGAAGAATCAAGGGGCTATAATTATTTCAAAAGTGGAATTTTAATATGTAACTGTATCATGGAACTTGTCACACTTAGAAAGTGATCCTCAAACCTTTTYATCTAAAATGTAATCCAAAAGTGCTGAAGAACAGACAGCTCTCCCTTGAGCACTCTTTTCTAGTTACATTTCTGAAGGTATAATCTTTCTTAAAAGCCAGCAAAATAACCTCTGGTTTCAGGTGACAGAAGAGGAAACTCTTGTCTCTGCTTTGTTACCTTACTATTATTCAAACTTCAAACCAGTAATTTTATTGGCATACTTATTTTTGAGGTAAACATGCATTTCCTAAGCCTTTTGGGGTGAATTTATGGTTTCCCTTCAGTTCAAAATATTTTTGGAGGAAAAATGAATATTCATGTTTTGGGTTTGGGTACTATACTCCAGATWGTTACAAAATGAGGAAAATGTTTGACATTGGATTTTTTTCTTTATTAGATGAGACAGTAGAGTATTGATAGGACAAATAATGTGTTTCACATTTCAAATACTGTGTGAATGGGTCCTCTGGGAAATCTYTATTTATTTACAGTTGAAATGATCTGCAAATAAACTCACTAGGACACTTCAATATATTAAATGGAGAGAGAACATTGAAATGGCAGCCTCAGAACAATGTTGATTTTTTTTTAAATTTTAATCTCTCAGGTCTATAAAAACAATTAGAAAAACAGTGATGTGAATCTCACTTTATACTAATGGTAACAGCTACACCACCATCACTGAGATCATCTGGGTTTACAGGACCTGTGGTTCTGGGTTAGTTATTTACTTGTGTTGCAAGTCTGAGATAGCTACATCTAAGGAAAAAAAMCCCAACCCTCTAAAAGATGATAAGGGAAATGGGACATGAGTTAATATGCACTGAAGGTAGGGTTTTCTATGTTTAAGAAGACTTAGTGTTCAAGATCAAGCTGCTAAGAATTTTGCAAGAGTTTAATTTCCTGAGTCAGGTATTCCCTGATAAATTTTTATTTAAATTCAAGAAAACACCCACTTAAAACAAACAAACAACCAACCCCATCACTGCAGTTTGGAGGACAGGAGGGGGGAAGAGCACATATTTGGGGAATAAGCAATGGATAGAAACAGTAATTGGACAGGGGAACAGGACGTCAGGGAACAGTTAGAATGTGAAAGCAACAGATACAGAGCTTAAGATCAGCATCAGGATGCTGTTGTGCAGAAATGGAATGATTACACTAAAAAAACAATAAGAAAACAATATCATTTGACTCTGAAAACTGAGTAAAACATATTGATTTTTTAATCAGTGGGTTAAGAAGAAAACACTCCTTCATATTTGTACCTACAACAGAAAGTCAACTCCAGTGGAGATAAGGAACTGTGTTAAACTAAAGCTGAGACATGATTCTCAGTGCCTCTCCATCCTGTGAACTAGCTGAAGAAGTGATGATGGTTTTGCCAGTGTAGACAGTTACTGGCAGCAGAACAATAGCGAATCCTGGCAACCTCGATTTCCAGAGGCAAAGAGGCTCTGCTGAACTTGCTTTCTTTCTACACGTGCAGTGCATGGAATTTCTTTAACTTAACAAGATGCGAGTAGTCACAGTTGTTCTCCATTCTACTCAGAATGAAGAGATTAGCTGTGGTATCAGCTAATCCACCACAATTAAGTTATTAGCATAAAGTGCATCATCGCAGGTCCTCAGTGCAAAGTGCACAATCCCCCTCAGGTGTACCGGTGCCAGATGTGTGCTGCAGCCACCAGCACTAAGCCATCCCTAAGTGTGATTTTGAGACATAGGGTAGACTGTAAGTCACAYGAACTGATGGAAGGGAGGCAAGAGAGGAAGGACTAATGTCCTGTTTTGAGGACTCGGAGGAGGTAGAGTGGGAACGTCACAAACAGAAGAGGGACCTGATGTTTAAAGCCTGATTTGTATGGTCATAACAATATTGAAAATGGGATTTTAACAAACTTTAAGGGTAAGAAAGGGAAAAGTAAGGTCCTTCATAAAATAAAAATAGATTGCTATATCACCAAAGCTTGCTTGAAGTCACGTATTGATGTATAAACATATAGGTCTTTAGATGGAACCCAAGGAACAACATGACTTAAGGACAGTTTGAGGTCTTAGAAACAAGAGGCATCTTCAGAAGAGAAAAATCTTCGGCTAATAGTTCCTAAACAGTTGGTTTCCAGAAAGTGGGAATTTATGTCAGCACTAAAATTCAGTCTATGCTCAGTTCTTATGCTCCTTCTCTCAGTGTGTTTTCTTGCTCCTTGTGGGAGGAAATGTGTTAAGGTATATGCCACTGCAGTTTTTCTTAAGCTTTACAGCATTTTTGGAGCTTCTTCAACAGCACTTGTGATTTGTTGATGCTGAACTTCCTGTGTCAATTTTAAACTCTTTTTTTTTCTGCTACCTTGGTATTTGAGACTTCATAGCTGGGTAGGGTTAGGTAAATCCTCTTTAAGCCAAGGGTATTCTTTTTCTTACCTTAAGGGAAAATCCTGATGTCTCATTGCAGAGCAGTCCTTACTGATCGTCTACATGCAGAAGTGATACACGAGGTGCCCTCTATCCATTTTGCACAAGGTTAGCTTTGATGTTTTCAGAAATGCCTTCTTCTAAACTAAAAAAAAAAAAAAAAAAGACATCTGCTTTTCTGTTTTGCATAATAATAATAATTATGTAATTATAGTTCATTAACATGCACATGCACATGGTGTTTTGTTCTGCTTTTTGGTTTGACATATATAGACCTCASTACTATTTGAAAGATCATTTAAAAATAAACCATCATTGAACAAAAATCCAGAAATGTGTGACAGGCTCTATTCAGAGCAGAATACTCAAAATTTTTCTTGGCTGGGGTTTAGCTGCTGTTTAATAGACTATTAGCTCCAATTTGCTACTGCTTTATTTGTGTCAATGCACTCTGATCTGAGCATTTTTGTGATCTGTTTTGCTCTGAATGAACTAGGAAAATGTTCCAAAAATGCCATTCAGAAGTGGGATGCAAGCTGAACTCGTRTGTGCCTAGCAAGGCTTGCATGTCATTAATTACAAGATCTTCTTTACCTCTGACTGAAAGCTTTCAGGTAAATAGCTTGAAATGAGAAAAAGAAAGTTCTCTGGCACTTATGCAAGACAATGTTGATTCTGCGTGTTCTCATCTGTTCTCATCAGAAATTTTAAAATTATTCAGAATTGTGATAATATTTTTTTCTGATCCTGATTAATTTTTTACTGCTTTTCTATGTCTAAACCTTTGGTCTTTGATATACTATACRTAATAGTTATCCAGTTTTATCAACACTAGCTCTTTAAAATTGTTTTTATCCATTCTTTACCAATCTTCCCCAAATGAAGTTGACACCCTCCCCCTCACACTTCCCTTCCTCTCCCCCATTTTGCCTGCTTTTTACAGCSCTTATACCTTATTTATTACCTGATTTTTAAATTATATCTAGGACATAGGTGTGTCAGAATAGGGTTTAATTTTGTCACCTCCTAGTTTGAGAAGAAAGAAAAGAATAATTATTTTCTCTCAATGTTGCTTTCACTCAAGATGTACCATTATGGTGCACAGAGCAGATTACTGCAAAATCTGGGTTGCAAAAAGTAGTCTGACTTTTCCTCAGGAAGAACAAAACTTAAATTTCAGGCCCCAGCTTCCTAGAAAATGTCTTTAACTGTCAAACTCTTCTGAGAAAGTGGACACAAAAGACCCAAGTTAACTGACTCCTTCATCTACTTGGGATCTTAATATCTGTAGRTGCTTCTCTACAGTCCCAAAGGAGTGAGAGATAACTCACCATCTCCTAGAGGTCCACTAAATACATAATTGCAGTACCTAAATTAGCTGCACTGGATTACGAATTTGAGCTTTGGGTGAAATACAGATGTAGTAGTGAATCTGCCATTTTGTGCTCTTCTTGTAATGCACTTCCTTTATGGCCTCTTACAACTCATAAAATAGTAGGCAAAATTATTTGTAGAAATTTGGCATCTAAATAAGATGCTGTCTCTAAATATGGGCCTGAARTTTGCTGGCAGACATGGCTATTTTTGTTAAGTGACAGTGTCTGAATCATAGACACAGAATCATAATCATGTAGGTTGGAAAGGAGCTGAGAAAGAAACCCAGTCCATTTCCATTCCCATATGGGAGTGATAATGAACTCTGACTTGCCTGTGAACTGCCCCAGTTGAGATCTGTTTCAGAAGACTGGAAATATGTTTTGTGCCAGGGAGGCACCCACTATTCTGAGGAGCCAGGAGATCCTGTCTCCCTGCCTTTCAGACTTCTGCACCAAAGTCTCAAAAGAAAGTATAGGAATTTTCTACCCTATCCAAGAACTGCTGGTGATTTTACCACAAAAAGATTTAAAGAAAATGAAAGTTTCTCATGACCTCTTCCTTATATGTAATCTGAAGAGAACAAGAAGATCCAAAGATAAACACTGTTCCTTTGTGAACAATTAATTAAATTTAAATTGCTTGATGTCTGTCTGACAAATTTACAAGTCTTGGAGATTGGAAAGGGAGTTTCTAAAAGAATCTCCCCACTTAGCTTTGCATAAGCATCATGAAAAGAAAAAGAAAAATCAGAAAAGTAAGGCAAGGTATGCATCCTATTTTTTGACTGTTCTGTAACAAGGAATAAATTTAACACAGGCTGCACGTAGCTTTAGGCAAAACAAGTTTTACAAGGATTTTGAAACACATCTTTTTTCTGAATTTGAAAGCTCAGGGACTCAATAGTCTTTATAAAGACCTTTACAAAAGTGTGGTGTTTAGCCAGCTAGATGAAAAATTTTTATAGTACATAAAATGAGAGAGAAAAAAATAAAATTGATATTCCTGTGTTATTCAGTAAGAAACCTCCACATGCCATTTCTATATTCATCCTAGAAATATGTCTCTAATTATTGGTAAGATATTACATCAGTGGTCACATCATTATATGAATTTACATTACAATTTAAGATAGTTTAGTAATTAACTTTTTAGAAAGTCAGCTTCTGAATAAGTTAGGAAATATCTTGTATAGAAGTTTGGAAATATTTCTCCATTGACCACTCTGCTCTGAAACACTTCATTATTTGGGTTATCCTTCAGCATTAACACTAATGAGGGTTCCTGCAACAAGACATCCAACTTTTTCTTACCTGAGGCACAAGATTATATCAGTACTAACTTTAATCCACCGATCCATTTCAAGATGAAATGTTATCTGCCTTTGCCAGCATATCTCTGATGGTCTCCACACACATACACTTAATCAAATCACTTTTGTGCTTCCATGCTCGCTACCTGTTTTAACCGATCTCAGTCCACTAAAATTCGTGTCCTCCTGTGTTATCTGATGATCACTACAAWTTAGACTTCCCTACCTTTCATTCTAGCAAAAAATTAAATTATTCTTTTAATTCAGATGGGAGTGGGAGTGTTAGTGAAGGTCACTTYTACTTGAAGAACCAACAGTAAAAAGTTGCGTATAATTTCCCTTAAATGTTCTTGTAAACATACATTTTTCTTAACTTCAGGAAGAACCAATAAGTATAAAACTTTACAGACAACATCATTTTCTGCYAAATAAGCAGATATATACTTCTGTTTGCCTGTATGAAATTATGCTATTTGAACACACTGAAATAGGTACATCCATGGCACTGCACTCCAATTATTTATGACTGATATATTCCATCATTTAGAAGATTGGTGAATATTTCTTGCTTTAACTAACACATTAAATGCTGAAAGCAGAAATCTGCATGGGTGGAATAGGTCATTCTGCTGTTGTGTATCTCAGAATTCAATATTTCTATTTCCAGATTGATTAGGAAGAAATATGAAAGACAATATACCTGTTTCCCTTGTCTTTGGAATATTTTAGCATGCCACATACAGAATTTAAATAATTTACATTATGTTTTCAAGCAGCATATAGGAAAAAAAAAAAACAGAACTTCTTAAAAGTTATTTGGCTGGTCAGCTTTTTCAAAAGAACACTTCTTGATTTTTTTTTTTGGATGGTTATAGACAAAAGTTAGTCCCCTCTTTCTTTCTCTAGACTCCTGCTTGATTAAGGCAGCTTCCTCAGGAAGCAATCATCTACTAGACAAGAATTAAAAGGAAAATCCGAAAAACTCTCACAGGGTTAGGTGGAGGTAAAAACATGTAGCGAAAAGCATAGTTCTTTCACTGCTAAGCTGAACAGTGGATTTTCTGCTCATTACTGCACCATGAACAAAAGAATCTCAAAGCCGAAAGCCTTAAAATGAAAGGCACAGACAGCTTYTTATTATTGCTCCACCAAAACAGCCCTTCTACATAATGCTCGGAAAAGTACATCAAATGGTGTCAAAACTGTTACAGATCTGCACAGARTACTGTAACAGAAAGCACTTTACCTGTGTGTTGCTCAGCTCAACARATACAAATTACCAAGGTTCTCATGGAAGTACACACTGGGATACTCTGTGGGGTCCACAACCTCAAGAGGGTTTAACTCATTCCTATGCTTCTAAGCAGTATAAATATGAAAAGAATGCTTTTCCATTTCTTTCAGAACTTATCACTGATGAATAAAACATCCAGTGCCTGTCCCTATCTTTACCCTTTATTGGCAGCTAGTCCAGAAAAGATCTAAAAAAGGGTTTATCCAAACTCTCACGACTGGGAAAAATTCAGCTCCAGACAGACTCTGGAAGTCTCCCTTTACTACAAAATGGGATGCAGTAAGATGAATCAGAAATGAGATTTCTTAAAAAGAATTTTGGCTATCACACAAGGAGTAGAGGGATGTGGGATTAAACAGTTCTTGGGTAAGAGAGGTAATCATTGCAACTCTCAAAAGCATTGTATGCAACAAAACCCAAGAATTTGAAGAGATTTTGAAAGATGAAGATGTTTGGGCTTATTTTGGTTGTTTCYTTCTCTTGGATTTTAGGCTTGTTTGGTTGGGTTTTTTGCTTGTTTTGAAGGGTAGCTGTCAGAAATTGTTTTGCAAACATTTGTTGCCAGATTACTATGAGGTTGTCACAAACCTCTCAAGACAGGAAACTTAGTAATTTGAGTTTGATATTAGAAACACTTGAAGGTGAAGACATATTATATTTGTAATGCCATCAGTTAGACTATTCTGCTCACCTTTCTACAATATTGGTACTGAGTGAATATGGAAATCCTTACTGCGAAAGGATCTTGTTAGGTTATACTGGTGTTTGACTCAGTAAGTAAATCTAGAAGGCTTACCAGAATCCTTCAGGAGATATATTAGAATTCTTACCCTGTTTGTCCTGAATCCATCCTTTTGAGATGTAAGTTTCCAAGCCACTGCAAAGATTCTCGCTTATGAATATTAGTTTAGTGAGGAAGAAAGAGGAACGTGATAACCATCAAGCTGTCAGTTTGAAGGTAGAGGGTGAAAAATGAYATAGCCAAAACCTATGGGACTGCAATTCCATTCAGCATACTGTTAGAAATAACTCTGAAGCAGTAAAAAGTTGGCCAATTTCAGATTATAACTACTTCAGGAGTTGATGCTCTGTTGAACATATTTATACTGTGCATTGCATGCATGGATAAATGGAGGTATTACCAGATCTAASTAAAGAGATAACCAGAAAWAAAASTTTAATAGACATAGAGTAACCTGTWGTGACATAATTTTTTTCTATAATATTATTATGCAGATCCAGTTTTATACAGTATTTGCAAGTGAACTAATAATAGCACTTCCATGATTTATTTTGGATAAATCCATATATATCTCAAAAACACTCTCAGCAGAGCATCGTTATTACTTTATTAAATACTACTTTTGCCTACTTGAGCTTAGCAAACAAATCTAATGGTATGAAAGAATTTAATTTCAGAGTTGAATGATAATTTTTCAGGCATGGTTAATTCAYATAATTCAAAGTTAATTATGTTTGCAATATTAGAGAGTGCGGTAATTTTGTTCTGTTCAGCTGCAGCTCTTATTAAATTTTATGTTTTGATTAGGAAAGCCAGGCTTTAAGAGTGTACAGCAAATTAAAAAAAATGGCAARGTATTGGGAAATGTTTTTAGGCACATGCTTTTGTTCATATTCCAATCCTCTCTTGTGTTACAACATTTTGCCAATCCAAAGCTGTACGAGATATACTTAAATATTTATTTACACTTCATTCTATATGATTTCTTTCATTTTTTTTAAGCATTTGGAAATGCTAAACTAGATGTCCTCAAGCCACTTGATGAACTAATGTACAGTGGGTTATTCATCTGTGCTTCTACCAAGCAGTATTTCCCCTGCTGTATTCCTTAGTGGAAAAGAAAGGCTCAAYACAAGAGAGATTTACAAAATCAATTAGGATGTGTCAGAGACTTACTGACAGCGGATCAACTTATTTCACTGTTAGTTTTGTGGCATTGATTAGATACTGTTAATTTTTTTTTCAATGAATACACTTAKCAACAGCATTTAAAGGTGTGATCCTTTCTACAAGCTGTATTTCTAGAAGAAGAGAGTTGAATGTGTGGAGTTGATGAGGTGTTCACAATCTGAGGCCATGTGGGAACTGTCTGGTTTTGAGGGCATTCACAAGGGTTCAAGCTCCCTCCCGAGTTTCTGCTTCCTGCTTAATTTTGGTGATCTTTTTTAGATTGACATGACAAGGTTAAGATGACAAATCTGAATATGTTATCTTCATTTGAGTCTGTACAGTCTTCCATTAGATATATGCTATAGAACAGGGGYAAAATCATTATCCTGTCTCAGAGCAATACAACAAAGGTAAACACAGCACATTGCTGTTCTCCAGTCAAGCTATCACCTACTTCATGAAACTGTAGCAAAGTAGGCCTGGTTTCACACTGTACTGGTGGCAATAGAAATTTCTAATTCTTCAATTCAGATGTGGATCCCAGCTTTTCTCTGGGCTGGTTCTACTATCTACTGTGCTTTACAGAGGCATTCATAAAACATTGGACACAAGCTTCTACCTCCAACACAAACTTCTCTCCCCAATGTGRCTTTGAATTTCCTTTTACTGTGGTGGGKTTTTTTGTTTGTTCATTTGGTTTTTTGTTTGTTTTTCCTAAATTAAGCCTTTCCAATACAGATTTTAGGTTTTGTGTCCTTATTTAAAAGGCTAGAGATGCTTCTATATTTGCTCACAAGAAAAACAAAACTATTGTGAACTGCACRTTCTCAGACTTGACCACTTGAAAGGAAGAAGCAAAATCTGCATATGCCAGGAACTAACAGAAAATAATCCTCATTGAGCAGACTTAATTATTCACAGAATAATTATTCACAGAATTAATTTTTTTCCCGGCATAAGACATGGTCCTATCACAAAAGCAAAATGGAACCCCATTATTCATGAGCTCAGGGTACATCACATACTGATGGAGTTTTAACTACATCAATATTCCTTGTGTGAGGGAAAGAGAGAACCCTGTGTAAAATCTTGAATGTGCAGCCTTAATTCTTGTACTTGGTRTCTTTTGCTGTTCTTTTAGTAAAGTATTTCTGTGACATTGTAAACTCATATTTGGTCTTGGAGTTCATTGCATGGAGTGTATCATCGCTCATGCAGGGAACTGAGAAATAAACCAGGCCTTTGAAGCTAGCAATTTTACTAAAGTGCTAACAGCCAGTGAATATCTGTGGACAGTGAGGATATATCTGTGGACAGTGAGGATATAAGTCACTTAACGACTGTTCAAATTCCAGGCTAAGAGATTTCCACAGACCTGAGAATCCCTACTGCAAGGAGGATTGTTGTTGGGGTGAAAGCCATTTTCTCTCCTTGTGCCAAATTTAATCACATAGAATCTTATTCTCTTCTGTTAAATCTTCTTTCTCATGCTTTTGACAAAGTTAGTGTAATATTTGATTATACTTGGAAAGAACATCAGCAGGAAGAACAGAAACTTCTGAGGAATGGTGAGAGCATTTATGTGTAATTACAGCACAGTGTCAGGCCCTGGGATGGCTCTGAATGGATTTACTAATGCAGTCATCATCTTGTTGTTCACAGTCAGCAGCCACACTGCTGCAGTGTAACTAGAGTAATAATAAAGCCACATATATTTTTGCAGAGGTAAGATAGTTTCCTAGGATGCCTGACATTTCACTGACTGGAGTAAAATGCCAATGCACCGAATGCTGATGGAATTCTGAATATTAATATCTACAAATAGGGCCTATTAATTTCCATTGACTTTACATGTGTATATACATATATATGTGCATGTACGTATGTACGTATATGTTACTGGAAATAAATATGAAGGAATCATTAGTGAAAAGGAATTGTCTGCTTAAAGCAAACGATATTATCTTCCCACTTAATGTTTTTTCATAAGGGATTTGTGGAACAGACCTTGCTGCTTCACAGCTTTTCCAGAAATTTAGGTCCATCTTTCAGGAAAATTTCTCCTTTCCAAGCCCTAAATGTTTTGGAATTTTGAAWTTTTTTTTTTCAAATTTTGAATGGTTTTGAACATCCACAAATAAGAAGTGGTATTCCAAAGGCAGTCTATGTGCACTGCGGCGAGGGATTTTTGATACTGGTGGAAACAAGATTCAACTAATTCATCACCTTCTCAGAACTGCTGCATTTGTCTAATGTATATTAGACACAGAGAAAACTAGAACATAAATAGATAATAATTGTGACAAGGGTACTTTCTGAGAAGTTGGAAGGTGATTTAACTGGGAATGGGGAAATCTGGAGTCCAGAAATTGGGTGCTGGGAAGAATTATTTTTAGTAAGAGAACTTAGCATTATAATAGGGTCTGTGTGCTTCTCAGATGTGATCCACCAATGTAGGGGATTACTGATTCCCCCATCATCAAACTAGACACAATGTATTGTTCAAATTAATGAAGTTCATATCTACTGACTAGTCCCTAGTGAAGAAAGTTATCAAAATCCTTTCTTTATTCCTATAATATATCTTGTTTTTCTTTCCTTTAAAATAAATAAATAAGCAAACAAGCGAGAAAAACAAGAGTATCAACTTTCTGTTTTCACAATTCATGCTTGGATATAAAAGCAAAATTATAACCCCTGTCTGCAGGAGATGTTTTCAAATTGAGAAGATGAAATGTTTTCCAGTCTAATGGGGTGGTGGTTGATGAAAACTGTCTCAAGCTGTAAGAGCCTGCTYCGCCCCCCGCATAGCTGGGGCTGTGCCTTCCTGCTCCACTGCTGGGTTTTCCCTGACAGAGTTCATGCCACCATTTCCCTGGCAGCATCAGCACAGGCAACTTGGACTGCTCTCAAGAGCCCATGTTATTACATTACTAAAAAACTTTAAAATCTTTTTTTTTCTGCTCCTGAGCTCCTCATGTAGCTACTCAGGGATTCTCAGAAGATCCGGCCGATTGAGAAAGCTGCTGCTGCAAGAGGTTTTGTGGTTTGTATTTCTGAGTTGCTCAGTAACTTACCTGTGATCTTAAAGACCCTGTTCTGATTCACATACGTCTCCTGTGGTAATCTGCTTGGTATGTTTGATGACTTAAAGTTTGGATGAATTCTGCCAGCTGACATTCAGCTCAAAACTCTGCTTTGCTTCTTATGCTCCAAACCTTCAGAAGCTCTAGTTTATCATCTAGTGACATGTAATAACTGAAACAAGTGGGAACAGACTTGGCAAGATAATTTTTGCCAAACCAACTGCTTTTCACATTGCACACTGTAAGAAAAATACAGATCCAAGTAGAAATAGTAAATGTCAAATGATTCCCTACTGCAATTTTCTGGCTACTATTGAGTGCTCAGGATTTAGTCAAAATRTGCTATGAAGTCTAATACACCACAGCACACAGGGCCTAGGACTGTGGGCTTTGAATCCACTGCTCTGCTGATGAAGACAAGTGATATCCCAGTTTAAAATCACTCAAATATTATCCTGAAATCTACTAAGAACATGCTCTGGAACATGACTTTTCTCACAGCAATAAATGTCCTAAACTGAGGAGCACTGTATTGTACCAAATTTTGTATTTTGTATCCAATGTGTATCCTCCAGAAAATATACCATTTTCTCTGTAGTGACTAGATGCCACAACTAAAATAAAACATCTGTCATACTAGAGACATATATATATACAGAGAGAGAGAGAGAGAGAAGGCAGGTCTAATGAAAAAACATATATAAATGGACAAAATCTAGGAAAAAAGGAACCTGATTATTTCCTATTTTACAGATGGCTCTGCAGCTCAGTTGAATAGTGAGCCAGATTTTCAAGCATTTAGCAACCTAAAATGCAGATGGTGCCTTTGTGTTTTCAAAAGCACCTGTCTGTGCATTAATACAGCTGTGTGTTAACTGGCTTTAAAAATCAGGCTTGGAACTGGTGGTCCAGCTTATACAGGATATCTGCAGTAAACTAGGAATCAAGCTCTAAATCAGGTATTCAAAAATCATCTTATTTTTCTATAGAAGTGTGYGAAATGACTCTTCAGATGACATACAGCCTAAGAATGTGAGTTTCTGCAATTAAAGCTAATATTCAGATATGCTGGAGTGCTGGATCATTTTCTCAGATCTTTCATCCTACAGTCCTGAACCACTTTCTCAAAGTTCCCTGCAGGCTGCACACTTTTCCCTGCTTTGACTAATCCATTTTAAGTTTGGCATCCTCTTAGACCCAGAAAATGGAAAGTGGAGGAACATTTTTCTAAACTCAGGAGGACTTTCTTGTAAGTAATTACTTTCTTGTAAGTAATTTTTAAAAGGTCTAATTGTACTTGCTTACTAAAAGCACATAATGCATGATTATAATTCCAAGTGTACATGTAAAAAAACATGGCACAGTGCTTATAAATGGATTGCTTTGAAGACAGGGATATACTGCCTTAGAAAAGGGCAGACAAAGCTCTGTCCAACATTCTTGTTGGTTTTGTCTGATTCCTCTCCAAGTCTTGAACACAAATGCTTTCACATGATCTCTTCCTTTCCCACCACTATACAAGTACATGCAGGGTCATTCTATTGTACCTTCTTTCTTTTTGGTTGATTTTTCTCTAATTTTCTGCTGTGGAAGAGATCAGGAAAGTGCTCAGAGGAGCAGGCCAGCCTCTCAAGTGTCCACCAACTCAGCTGTCATCACTAGCATTGAAAACTGCAGATGGGATGGATACACTGAAAGTACATGCAGTGCAGTTACCATGAATGTTTTATTGATGGACAAATTTTTTAGATAGCCAGTCGGAGAAATGTGTGTTAGAATAATGAGGCATAATTTTAAAAGCAGGAATAAAACACATCTCTTCGCTAATTTATCTCAAATGCAGAGGAACAATTATAGCAGAAATCCTCCAGGGACCTCACATTTGTTATAGACAAAGGGCCTTTCCACTGAAACACCATATTGTGTCCTGACTCTGCATTCAGCTGTGTCAGCAGGTTATGTTTAAAATCCACTTAAAAATGAACTTGGGGTCTAGGTATGTTTTCCTCTTAATTAACCTGCATAATCTGTTTTTGTACATAATTCATCCCTTCATTTGCATTTTAATTAGGGAGTGTGCAAAATGTCAAGTCTAATTGGCTCAGGAAGACGTGGTACAACAAAGCCCTGGACTAAATGTAGCTGTGGGCAGTGCACTGAACAGCTGGCTTGCAGTTCAGGTTAGGACTTCAGTASAGGTAAGGGGGTTCATTCACCTAGTTTTCTGTGACTAAATGTATCAACAGTAATTTCACAAGAAGTAAAACTGGAGGACCTGCAGACCCCTTGTTCCTTCATTTTGATGATATGTAGCCTATTTCCTCTTGCCTCCATGCAGTCCAGATGYTGTCTTCTTACCCTGATGGACTTAAATCCCAGTCTCTTCTTGATTTTCGAGTCTTTCCTTTCTCTGCCAGTTCTCTCTTACAGCAGCTGTAAAAGGAAAGGAAAAACTCAGACTGGGCTCCCTAAAATATTTTAATGAAATTGTCACTTACCAGCTGCCCGAGAGATGATGTTTTGGAGCCCTCACAGGGGCTCTGAGCTTCACTGACCCATTCAAACTTGCCACTTCTCATTCTCTCAAGAAAGCATCTGGCCCCAGTAAAACATATTACCCTTGCTTTCTCTGGACATACCCACACGAGGCTCAAAGGCTCTCCTGTCCTGGGACTTGGTAGTAAGTAGTGTGCAGGGATGGGTGCTGCTATTGAGCTGGGAGGAAGTCATCAGGCTCTCAGTGCTCCAGGCTGTGTCTGGGACACATCTAGTGGCCACCAAGCTGTACTTGTGAAATATATTTTATTGTGGAACTCTTCRGAGAAAAGTTTAATTCCAGGTACTTCCCGTAAGTTGTAACTTACTAAGGAGGATAACTTTTGTTCCTGTGAATTTGCAACATTATCTGGTATCCAATTAATTTTTATGTTTTTTTCTTCTCAGTTCACTCTCTTGTCTTCACATTTCTTTATTCTCCACAGTAGTTTTTTAAAAATATATATGATCTGAAAGAATTGTTTATAAGTTTGAGGATATGTTGAAGTATTTTAATTTCTAGGCGTGGGAAGAGTAGGGGGCTTGGTAGGTAGATGAGAAGCCTTTGAAAGTAGGAATGGAAAATATGTTATATACTTGTGTCTGCTAGAATTCTCTTCAGATGTCTGGAACAAAACATTCTGGGTGTAGCTGGAAAAAGGAGTAACACTYAGAGACAGCCGTTCTGTAGTTAAAACATTTCATTGAAGATTTCTCAGACTGAAAACCCAGCATGGTGCTCTTACAGTTTTGTTTTACACTGTGTTTTTTCTTCAGGGCATGTCATTACGTGATGGTGCAAAATTAGTAGTGAAACTGGGACATCCACATTATTTATAAAAATTTAAAAKTCTACCTCATGATATATACAAAATATTTTATATTTTACTTATTTTCTCTTTTGTTGTCAATTTTGGTTAAGGAACATATTTAAATCCCCTCATTTACCTTTTTTCTTATTTCTGGAATTACTTTCCCAGTGTGAATAAAAGGGGATAAAATTGAGTCTCCTTATTACTCATTCATGCCTAGTATATTCTTACCAAATTCCCTAGCATGTTCATGTAGTGCAGCTGRCACTTTGGACAACTTTTTTCAAGATTTTCGTGTTAATATATTAGACTTCAATAAAAGCTTAATAAATATAAGGTTTCATTAACAAATATCAGATCTAAGAAAAAGGTTTCATGGTAGGTTTTCAAGCAACCTGGTGACAGGCACAGGTGTGAAAGGAGTTAATTTATAGTTGAGCAACATCATAGAAAACTACATTGGGTAAAAAAGATTGCTTTAAAAATTTAAGTAACTTATATTAACATAGGCACGTGTGTCTGAGATATGATTTATTGGAGGTGGAGGTGGTACCTACGTGGCTGCTAAAAACTTAGTACTAACAGCTGCAATCTTATTCAGCTGAGACACTACCAAGATTTAAAATTCAAACATATTAAATAAACTTTTTTTTGCACAGAATAATCCAAAACACAAACCTTAAGTCTGTGAAGGATCATAGGGAGGATGTGTGACTTGCAGAAATCATTAAAGCGTGTTTATTGTCAAAGGCTCTGGAAGGCCTTGTCAGCAATTGCTGCTTCACTAAAATCCATTAGGATGGAACAAAACCAARCAAAACCAAACCAAGTTRTCAACAAGAAGAAAGTACTCTCTGTGAAATGTAAAGGACAAGTCCTGAAGCTGCCTGGTGTATATCCTCTGAGAAATACTGATCAGTACTTTGCACAAAATGCAACTTATGCCTTTTGTCTATTGTTCTGCTTATA
>QVAJ01000124.1:1770243-1793950 GCA_003546035.1 Mixornis gularis
TACAGTAAACACAATTATTTTATGAACCCATAGAGAAGTGATTGCAGAGATTTTTCCTACTGAATTCCATGTAATGTGTACTGAGACTGAGAGTTCAACTGCACTGGGAAACACTATGCTGCAGCAACTTTTTGTTTTGTTTTGTTTTCTTGTTCTGGTTTTTGCTTTAAGATATATTCTTTCTCCTTCATTTATGAACAATACACTTCACCACCAATGTTGACAAGCAAATTTTCAGCAACTCTACAGGAAGGATAAATAGVAAAAAAAAAAAAAAAGCAGCAAACAGCTACCTTCCTGCTGCTGTCAGTTATGAGTTATCGATTTCCAAGAAAATAATTAAATGATGACAGAAATATGTGCAAACAGAAAAAGAGCTGCTCCTGCCTTCCTCACCCACAAAATATATTCCATAGCATTTTTCCAGCACACAATCTCAGCACTTACAGCCTGAAAGAAAATCACATGTTCCTCCAAAGAGTATCAAGGTTGTAGTATAGCACAGTCAAATTAAAATGTCTGGACAATTACACTTTTTTGTAGGAAAGCATGAAGAATTTAATAGACAGACTTCTTTGTACTCAATACCCTGAGGCACTCTGATCCTCTGCTGAAGTCCCTGGTCTCATCTGCTGTAATTGCATGTGTCACAGCCTTCTTTTAGCTTATTATGTATATTACTTGCGTTGCTACAAGGAATTTGTGCTGTAGGAATTGAGACTGGGCATCTCTTTGCCCAGTTTTACATTCTAGCTCATATCAATGCTGCCAGAGCAGCAGAAAGTGGAAAAGGCAACTGGACCTCTTTTCTTAAATGTACATCTGGACATATGCAGAGACCCGTGTAAAATTAGGCTGTGTTTATGCTAGGTAAAATTTGAATTTTATTGTGTAGTCATTCCAGTCTTTCCTATGCCCAGAAGGGTTTTAGATCTTTAGTCATGGACTGAAAATTGCAATGCTGAAAGTGACTAGGATTCAGCTGATGTCAGATAAATGTCTTTTAAGCTTAAGGAGTCATCTTCATCTGTATTTATTTCATGTCTTTCAAAAGTCATACCATGCCAGAATCTTGTATRTTCATAATGAATTCAATAAAAACATATTTCTCCCATGCCTGAGTGCATTCATTCATGCTGACAGAAAGAATTTACTGATAAAGGAAAGAGAAGTGGAATGATTACTTTGAACAGAAGAATAGGTACCCTGGTTTGGTTTCTTTATGCGGCTTATGTTCAATCTTATGTTACTTTTCAAATATCCTGAGGGAGACCACTCCTGGCAGTTCAAAGGTGGTGGTGATCTTTATTTAGWCAAACCTGTAATCACACAGAATTCAAGTACTTTCACACTGTTTAAGTTACCCAACTCTGGAAATGAGCAATATTTTAAAAATTGCAGATTTTTAAAATTGTATCATAAAATCATCAAAATGATACTGACCACCCCAAAGGCTTCATAGATAACCCTTGAAGTGGGAAAATAACTCCAAAAACATTTTATGTTATCCTAAAGTGCTTTTTTCTTACCAGAGTAGAAATAATTTACTTTTTTAAAAGCTAACTCAGTCATGTAACATCTAATGCTTACATACATTAAATTTGAGATTTTTAAAGCCTGAGAGAAGGACTCTACATTGTTGCCTAACCTGCTTGATGACTAAGCTCTTACCAAAAATTGACTACATAAAGATGTGCWTTTGCAAAGGCCCATCTTCTGTCTTTAAAAAGCAGAGCATTTGGGTTCCCATCTTTTGCTACTTATCACCCCCGAGCTGGATGTTCCTCCATGTAGGTCCCCTGAGAAGGGCCCAATCTGGTAGTTTGCTTGCACATACCTAATACATGCAGATAGCTACAAACTTCACATAAGCACATCAGTCCTGGYCATAATTAATTAGAAATGATACTAGAAGGATAGAAGAAGGGAGTGCTGCTGCTCTTTGTCTATTTTAATTGGATTTTAATTAGGCAAATTACCTGACTTCAAAAGAGCAAAGCACCAGAGCAACTCATGGGTATCATCATTATCATTATTATTTGTGCTGTGTTTTGGATTTTTTTTTTTTTTTGTAGTAATCTTTCTTCTCTGTTAGCAATATTGTCCAGTTAATGTGTCTGTTTTTCAGTTAATATATATTTCAGTCTCTTGTTAAACTTGATTAGTCTTGTTTACACTGAACACTGTAAGTGACCAATCCATAATAAAGCTCTTACAAGTCTATCCTACAGCAGCTTGAGTTCTAAAATGTTTGAGGATACAAGCAGCCTATCCTAGCCTAGACACAGGTGGCAACAGGAGATTTGGAAGGGCTCTTCCTTTCAACCAGAGCATAAAAAAAGTGGGCACAGCCTGACCCAGGAATGAGCAACTTGTGCCCTTTTACACRTTTTCAAATCCAGACCATGATTGTTATATTGATAATGGCAAGGAAAGTATTGAGAGCTGWTCTGCTATGCAGAGGCTCCAGGTGATTAGGAACCACCAACTAAGCTGTGCTATAAATTCTGTGCCACATTACTAATAAAATGGTGCTGATCCCACTTATAAAAATTCTGTGCTGCTCAGATCAAAATATTCTATTCTATACTAAAGATAAAATTCTGTTTGGAAAATAAAGCTTTAATGGTAGCTATGACTTAATGCTATCATCATTCTGCTCARGGTCCCCAAAAGATCCTGTCTGTCCCCATTGTGTCAAGTGACTCACCTGTCTTCTGCATGGCTGTAAGAARGAACTTAAGATTCTGAATGCTTTAAGCATTACAAATATATTTTTCAAAATGTTCCTGTTGTTCTAAAATTCTACTTGTGAATAGACCAGGAGGTGCATTGGTGGTACTCTGAAAAACAATATTAAGTAAAAAGGAAATAAAATCAAAAGCAAAAACAAACCCTTTGACTTTAGCAGATTTAATTTGATGGGTTTTTTCATCATTGAAAAAATAGCCTTTTCTTTCTGGCTGCCTTCTAAGCAGATTCCAGAATCTCTCCCTGTTGCTATTTTTGTGMCAAAAGACTTTCTGAATTGTATAAATTTTGAGTTCCATGACAATCACCTCCTGTATTTCAATTAAAAACATAAATGTTAATGAGCTAATTGCACTGTTCAAAAGATCTTCTATTGAAAATAAATGTTCAGTAGTAGGTGTGCTACTTTCTGTGTTTTATAAATAAGCTTTAGAACTTAATCTAGATAACTCGTTACTATTTGCATATATAAATCTACCTGTTGTCTGGTGCATAATTACCTAATAGTTCTTTTATTGCATTATTCAAGTGTGTATTGCCAGTTAAAATACTAATTAAGACGTTAGCACTCAAAGATTCTTTGCATAAATCAWTAGCTAAAATTTCCAAATATATTAGATATTGTTTTAGATGATAATCAAAATATGCTCTGATATAAGTTAATCTTTAATCTTATAGAATTTGTGGAATTTGGGGTAAACATTATTGATTTATCTATTTTATTTTGTGTTTGGATAGACTTCCTTCTGTTAATCTTGCAATTTGTGARGCTAAGACAGTCTCATCGTGCCAAATATCCAGCATGCAGCTCAAGCTTTCCAAGTAGAAGAAGAGCAGATGCCTGCACAAGAACTTCTTGCAGATGTAGTGATTTTTTATCAAAAATTTGAGGTTTTCTTCTCATCAGTAACTGCCCAAAGAAGGGCAGCAGTCAGTACAAAGCTGCTTTGCTGTGTTACACAAGTAAGCTCTTTGTTCTGGGGAGTCTGTGCAGAAACTGAGGTTTGTTATAAAGAAACAAAGTCAGGTCTCCGTTATGTTTAGGATGCATGAAAATCTGTGTTGCCAGTGAGCACTCCTGTCCTCAAAAGCTCTTGTGAAATGCCACCCACTTTTTGAAAACTGACTTCTGTGGGGTAACCAGCACACAGTGGATGTGGAGGGCAGTGGAAGCAGAAAGGGAAATCACATACAAGCAACAGGGATGACCTCATTAATACTTCTGGGTTTTCAGCACTGGAGGAAAGGAATAGCTTCAAATTCTCTTTCTTTGAGCTTGTGCTATGACAAGGTTTCTGGTTTACCAGTAGATTTTCCCAAATTCTTTATTTTCTGAAACACTGCAATCCACACTGCTTTGGTTCTATCACTGCCTATCACTGCCATTCCAATGTCAGTCACTGGTGCAGTGCAGCATTACAAAACACATATGCTGGAAAATGTCCTTAAATCTGAAACAATGGCCCACACAGTTATTAACTTTAGCATGCTCAGTGGGAGTACAAAGTGTTCTTTCCAGTTCACCCATTAATCCCAACTCTTTCAAGTCACTTACCAGTTGCATAAACAGAATAGATTTTTTTTTTTCTCCAAGTCTTTGTTTTAGTCTTTGCTGTTCTGTGAGGGAACTTAGTGATGCAACAGTGATAAACTATCTCTGCAAGATGATCATGCATATGATCAATCAGACTCAGCATGCTTATACCATGCTGTAGACATGGCTCATTAACATGCTACTCTCAATGCCTAGTGAAGGAGTTACCAGATCCTCTGCTGCTATGTATCATTATCATTCTTTTTTAATTTACTAGTAATGCCTAATTACTCTTTCATAGAAGAAATTTTTCTAAATCAAACTATTTTAGACTTGGTAATATTTTATCTTTGCTAGTATTTCATTTAAATGCCCCCTTATTCTTCCCCTGCCTGCTCACACACACACACAAAAAAAAAGAATAAATTAAAAACCAACCAAATAAAAGGGCCCCAAAAAAACACCACCAAAAAGAAGAAGTGTGAACTGTGTTGTTAAAGCATGGTAGGGGTGGAAGGAGGAAGGGATGTGTCTGCAGGTGCTGTACACACACTCAGCAGGGTGTAGACAACCTGTCTGTACATAATTGGCAGATGCAACTTGGTACAGTTGGCAGTGAACTGGATTGTCGTCCTGGCTGAACAACCTGCAGCCTTAGAAATGTTCTGCAGATTTTAGTGGACCACAAAGGCTTAGGAGTTGGACAGGAGTAGACTTGTCTCCTTTTTTTTGTCACCATTTTTGCTACTTCTAACTATTTCTACCAGAACTTGCAAAACTAGTCACAGAGTGTTAGCAGTGAAGTTGTGACAAATAGATTGTATGATATGGATGCTGGGATGCCCTTTCTCCTCCAGAAGCTGCTTTCACAGACTTCAGGCAAACGAGTCAGAGTGGCTGTTCCCTTGATCTACACCATCCCCTCTATCAGAGAGTAAAAGTTCCCTAATTTGTCATTTCCCACTTAACAGTATCTTCAAACATAACATTAGCCACCACAGAAAAAACTGAGACCATATCCATCTCTGTGAACTTGTGAAGAAAGCACTGCACTGCTGAGATGGAAYTGCTGTTCAATCACCATCACATTTTACCCTTGGGCCTTTTTTTCCAATATGTTATTTAAAGTCTTTTGTCTTGTAACCAATAATCGCAGAGCACAAATCAGAAATGCCTGTGACAGAACTTTGGTGGGGCTTTTTGGACCTCTCTCACATGGCCAAGATTATAAACCACATAATTTTTACACTAGAGCGTTAGCCTGAAAGTAAGATAGGAGAAATTTTTTTAGTTAAAGAACAAAAGTTGAGATATCTTTTAGTTTCAGGTTGTGCTCCTATTTGGCATCAGTATAGTTGTCGTGCTTCTTGGATTCCATGATATTGATACACTGGTTTAGTCATATATTGAARCATCACTTTGCTTAGCAGTTTTATTCTTCTAAATATTTGGCAGGTTTTATCATCTATGAAACAGAAATAAATGAGATGCTCCCAGCAGAAGCAAAACCGCTGTATAGAACATAAAACCAGATTCATCAAAGAGCTGTGTCATATATGGTCATCTGAGATCCTTGATACATTTTTGTTTATTATTTTAGCAGTATGRGTATTATCATTATTAATTTTAAGAACTTGGTTATTGCTATGGCTTGTACTATGAATATTACTACTGAATATTAATCCTTGATATTGACTTATTGTCTTTTCATCCTTGCTTAAACTTAGTAAACTTCATCCTAGTAACATTTATTGGTGTGTGGTGATGTTAAAGAAAAGAGAAAAAAATAACCTACTAATTAAGGAAGACATTTACATTGACCAATAATTCCTCTAGGTTCTTCAGTCTAGGGTTAATGTTCCATTAAATTTGTGCTTGTTTGAAGACTATATGAGTTTTTTTCGGAAGCTAGGGGGTTTTTTTGATATGTTTTACACTTCATTTTTAGAAGCCCATGGTATTTCAGGCTGTATCTTCCTCAATCTGTGAGTCTCTGATTTGTGTCTTCTGCTCCAATGGACTTAAAAATTTGTCCTCGTGTTTCACTGTTTTCAACAGATGAACTTACCCAATGACAACTCCATTGACATTTTTAATGAAGGTCTAAAACAATGGTACATTGTGCCCAGATGTTAGTTACATGGACTTAGGACTCTGTATTCTTCTGGGGTTTTTTTCTGATATTTCATGACCATGGATTTTAGCTATTACTAGCATTAGCAGGTTTAGTAGAAGGAATAAAAGCACAGACAAACTGCAGGTGTAAAACTGCTTATTTCATGGTGCAAATCTCAGATGGGTTGTATAAGACCACAAGGCTTTGTGCAAGGTGCAGTGTGTTGTACCACTAATAAAATATGACATGTTTTTGTACACAACTAAAAAATACTGGAAAATTTTCCATTCTTCACTATGAATCAGAGTCTGAAATTCACTCAAACCACCATAAGGATGACCTACCATATACTCAAATTTGGCATACCCAACCGTAGAAAATATGTAGGCATAGGGATTTTTTTGAAAGATAATACAYTTTTAATTGATTTAAATTGTTTTTCCACAGGATCTGGGGTACACTTTTTTCCTTCTCTGTATTTAATATTCTGATTATTTTTATCTCTATTAAAGTGGTATGAATTCATCAGCTGTTATATTTACTGTTTATCTGTCACATCAAGCACCAATAAGTTAAAGCTGGCAAATGTTATATTCTGTAGGCATGTTTTCTTCATTCCTTTTGTCRACACAAAGGCATGATCTTATGCTCAGACAAAATTTTTTAGTCAGCTAGTCCATAAGATATCTATGCTTTGAAGCATACAGACGTTTTCACTTGACATTAATGCCACCCCAATTCTCCAGTGTTCTCTGTTGCTGCTGTGGCAGATATGGCAGAAGTTGAACAAGAGCTGTGAAATGCAGTCACTGAACCATGGTGGACTTACTGGCTCAAGTCAAACTTCATCTCTGATCAAAACAAAGATGCTGGATGCTGAGCTGCAGGATCACATTTGCTTTTGTGGCTTTSACAGAGTGGTAATTTGCATAGGATTAGGTTGTTACATAGAAAATTCCTACACAAGATTAGCCAAAGGTCATCTATGAGCATCTGGGCACCTGTGTAGCCTGGGCCTGAAAWGGAAAGGTAGAAGGGAAGCACTATCACAAATGGTTCTTAGCACATATGGTTCTGAAGGGAAGCTCAGAAACTGTGTGCTGAGGAAGGGAACTGAAGCTCTGTATTGAATTACTGTGCCTTTAAATATTTWACCAGAGGAGTGAAGATATTCATTGGAATAGTAATAGTGATTYTTCCATAGTCATAGAATAATAATTAGAAATATTTTTTTGTGAGATGAAGGCACTGAATGTTCTTTTCTCTCTTTCATACCGAAGCTCCAAGATCTGTATGAGTATGTAGACTCCTCCTCATAGCCTTCTAATTAGCTTTGACCAGTCTTTACATGAGTACAGTAATTATCTGTACGGATTAAAGCACATTTCTCAGGCTCATTACAAATAAGAGGAACCTAAGGACAGGCAAAGGTCTTTGGCAAAACTGAAGGAATAGAAGGCATATTTTCAGGTCTTAAAGGAAAAGAGATATTTTCAGGTCTTAAAGGAAAAGAGGAACTGGGCTGTGTTTTCATATAAGTTATTTAATATAATTTTGTTTGTAATAACTGTGAAGAATCTAGTAAATATTCACTCTACTATATGAATAATGATATTTATCTGCATAAAGTTCATYAGTCCTGAAGAACAGCAAACTATTTTTTCTCTCTGATAGTCAATCACCATAGTCAAGAATACATATTCTCAGAGTTTTTCAAGCCTGTAACTGTATTACAAGCATTTGGGTTTTTTTAATGCTAGTAGGCTTATCTCTCTGTCTTTGGCCTCAAGGAATTCTTTTTGTTGACAGTGGAAGGTTAAGATCTTAGGCAGAGAAGCAAAAGCCTGATTTAAGCTCATGTAGTTTTGGCGAAAGCTAGAAACTCAATATCTTCTGTGATGTATAGAGTATTATAGCTTTATCTAGCAAAGTCAAATTGAAACCACTGTGTAAATATTTTTGCCCCTAGCCCGTAAAAGTGTCTTTTTTGTAATTGAAGACTGAAAATTATTTGAGGAAATGCTCGAATATTCTGATAAATATATTTATATAAAAATATTTCAGAACTCTGAATTACCACAAAAAAAAAAAAAAAAGAAAAAAAAGAAAAAAAAAGAGTGGTCTTCAACTTTGGATCAGAATATCAGAATGCTACTATAATTTAAATCATATTATTAAAAATGTTTAATGCATTTTTTCAACATAAAACCAMATTTTTCCCACCACAAGAAAAATGTTTTCATTAGTAACATAGGCACAGCAGATATAATTTCTGTTGTGTAAGTGTAAAAGGGAATACTGCGACATCTTTATTCATGGAGTTGTTTTGTGAGAACTCAGTAATATGAGATTCAGATGGGAATTAAGGGAGTTCTGTTACAAAAGTAAAGCTGCCTCCAGCTTTCTTGTCATCAGTGSACCACTCAGATAGTCCTTGCACACAGTCCTTGAGTAGCCCATCTGCAAAGTGGTATTGTCAAAATTTCACTTTAGCAAGTTCAGAGGTCTGTGAGTGAGAAAACAATATATAAATGAAGTGCAAATTCTGTTGGTTTTTGGTTATATAGTCCCATTAAATTAACTGCCGTACTTCAGGGAGACTCCACCTGAGTATGAATCTATTCTAAATCAAGAAATATATCATCATTTAGGCAATGACACATTCTAGWGTGTTCATAAAAATCTTTTACAAGGATGCTATTGGACTACATAAAAGACAGAGAACTGAGTTTGGGATTTTTGTTTTGACATAGACTTGACAGAAGAAAGCTAGTTTTTTCTTCTGTGTGGCAGTTTCTCCTGTGCTGAGACATGTGAAAATCATAGTGATGCAGTTTCTGGGTTAGGTTCTTTATCAGATTGAAGATTAGAGTATGAAACAGCTATGTTGTGATGGTTCTGTATTTTCAAMACACTATTGTGAAGGTTCGTTTATTCTCTCAAATAGATTTTTGCCACATGTTCACAAAATTCCTTTTACTTTCTAGTCAGAGTTTTTTCTAGTAATTGCTTTTGCTAAGACTATATTGTAACTAGAGTTCAAGCATTTTTTTGCCTGGGGGCTTATTGAGCTTGTACCTGACACATTCCAGTGAAATCCCAAACATTCASCAAAATAATATTTTCTTGAAGCTTTGAAGGTGTCCTGTTTTCCATGATRCACAACTGGCATTTTATCTCTAGTTTGCTAAAGATAAAATGAAGATTCCCTTTCCTCAGCAGACAAAAAGTCTACGACCTTGGTCTAATGCCATTTTGAAAGCCATTTTCAATAAAATGTGTGGAAGARGGGACTGAATCATCTCCTCCAGGTTTACACTGTTCCAACTCTCTTGATTTAAACTGTGTTTCATTAGAATAATATGGAAATTCTCCAGTAGTGATTTTGATTATAAATTTAGTCTTTTGGCTCAAACAAACATCTGAAAATTCATAATTGCACTGAAATGCTCTGAAAGAACTGAAGAAAACTAAATATWATGCAAGAAGCAATCCTGGGTAAACAGCATTTACGTGACAAAATGCTGGGTACAGCATTTTAATATTATGACCAGAAGCAGAGATGTTGGACACAATGATTAAGTATACAGAAAATAAACCAAACATTATTTTAAACTGAGATAATGTGGGGATTTTTATGGCCCAACTGGCTCAAAATCAAAGTTCTGAATTAGCCCTACAAGAGTACCAAAATAAGATCTGATGTAAATTACAGTGAAATTTGGTAGGCATGTATGAATTGCATATTATTGCTGCAAAAGATTTCTGGGCTGAACCTCAATAAATGATAATAAATTTGTGGTCTMAAAATGCATTGGAAGAAAGTAAAACAAATGTTTTAGAATGCCTAAACTTTATTTACAGACATATGCATAATGTCACAGAATAATTTTTTGTAACATCTCACTWTATCATGCTCAAATAGCTTATATATTCTGTGGCAACCCTTCTTCATTTTCTGTAAYAAAACCACAATGATTGAACCAATAAAAACATTTATGTTATCATTGYCACAAATMTYATTGCAAGATGTTTTCTAATGTCTYAGGACAAAATGTCTTTATCAGATAGAAAAAACAAAATGTTTCACAAGAAGACTTAAAAAGTAGAAGGTGCTGTACAAATGTTGAGGTTTTTCCCTCCTTGGCCGCACAACTCTGTAAAGTGCCCTCTCACTGTACCTGGCAAGGGGGAGGTGCTACACAACTCTTGTTTCCACAAGTGAGTTCTGAAAAATCAGTGCATTAAATACCAACTTCTTCTGTCCAGATGGAGATGTTAACTGTTCTTCCACCTGACAAAGCACTCATGGTGCTCTATAATATTTTAAGGGATRTTTAAAGGGATGTTTAACACTAGGTAATAACCATAATGGAGCCACAATCTAGCTCTCTCACAAGATTATTTAAGCATTTTGATGTTAAAGCTAGGGTGAAGTACACTGAACTTCAGGTTCACTAGCCAGGAACAAGCCAGTGATATGAGCTGCCCRGTAAGAGGTATTGACATGGACTGCAAATATCTCTTCTTCCCTTGGGCATTTTTTCTCCCCAAAAGCTAAGAGCTGGGTCAGTTGCAATCAAGGCAATGCARTACTTTTCATCTGATAAGCGAGTGAAGAGGTAGCAAGTCCTTTCAGAAGCCAGTGAAAGATTACTTGGTAATTTCTGTTTTTCTGCAAAACTGGGCTTTTTACATCAGTTCCCACACTAGTTTGATCACCTTCACAGTCTGTTTGCGAGGAGATTCATTTCTGTGTGTCATATTCTGCTTCATCTTAGCAGAAAAAGCATATGTTTAACCAAACTTTATTGCAGGTAAAAGACTTATTTGCAAAAATAATTTCTTAGTTTTGACAAAGCAAGAAGTCTGTTCCTAACTTCTARGGAAATCCTGTGAGTATCCTGCATTGCACTTTCTCTCCATAGTCTGAATAGGGCAGGGGGATAGGGATGGGACAGGRAGTATTTACAGAGCTTCTGTATGTCCAGTTTTTATTTAATGGAAACCAGGGCACTTCAGAAAGGCAGTGATAGATGGAGAATAGTCATCCACATGGATTTTAGCATAGGCCAGGGTTTTAACCATATCCAGAAGCTAGGAAGTGCTTTCAAATCCAGATATTTATTAGTAGTGCTAGAGATTAAAAATGTAACAAGACTGCTGGCCTGTAAAACCATTTGCATTTGGATGCATGCAGCTCTGAGGTTGCCACCTGTATTGTCATTATATATCTGGATTGGGAAGAGGTTGTACCTGAGTATGAGTGGCATTGAGAGACAGGAGGCAATAGCTTGGACACAGCCTGATGTTTCCCCAGACACATGGTTTCCCAAGACTTAATATTTAACCAGGAAGCTTTGCTTTTGTCTCTTGCACACCTGTTAAAAAAGAAGTGACCCCAGATTCCTGGTSAAGTAGTGAGATGCTCAGCCTGAAACTACTTGCCCTGGTTATACATTGGGAAAAGGCAGTCTTATSTAAAGTAGAAAATGTATGGTTTGCCATGGCAAATTCGAGACAGGAGACTTATTTTCATAGAAGCTGGAAAGGACAGGGAAATAACTCTATTTTCAGAACAAGCAAGAAGCAAGAACTTGAAATTTAGCCTTGTGTATAATACCAAATTAGAAGCAGATCAATTTATTGACTGAAGTAATCTTGTAATTGCATTTCTCTTTTTTGACAGCTTGAAGCCTGCTAATTTCTTGACTCCCAAAGCCTTCAATATCCCTGCCATATTATCAGATATTCATTGGCCTAAAAATGTGATAGTATTTTGTTTAAAGGATGCTACAAGAAGTGGCTGGAATTTAATACAGTCATTAATATGTTTAAATATCTTTGGAATAATCCTATTTAYTGTAAAAAGCTCTGCATTATATTTTCATATGTTTTTCTATTGTAGCAGCTTGGTCATCGTGTGTTAAATATTGTTATTTAGCTGTCATAATGTTTTTRCTTCACATAAGAAGTGAGAAAAAGCTCATTCACAGTTCTCCTGCTTATGAAGTATCATCATAAAGAACAGGCTAATCTTTAATATGTGATGTTACTGTCAGACTTCAAATATAGTACATTTCATATTGCTGGCTCTAGCATCAGCCCTGGAAGGGTACTTTTTATTCTCATTACATGACTTTACATGCTTATAATTTCTCATAAGGACTATTAAATTTCTCTTCAACATGGATTATATTTTTTACAAGATTTATGCTAGTTAACATGAATCTCTGGTGTAACTCCTCATATTCAGTAGTGCAACAAATTTTTTTTTTTTAAATTTCATACGCAGATATGCATAATTTTTGTTATTTACATCTAGTATTAGTAATAGGTCTACTCTCTTCTGCAAGAAAGATCCAAAACTACTATTAGAGGAAATCTAGCAGAGGAATTATACCAAAAAAAAACCCAAAAAAACCCCAAAAAACCACAAACCCCAAAAAAACCCAAACAAACATTTGAACAGGTGCCTAAGAGGAAGAGTAGGATTTTTTGTATCACGAAATTTCAGAGCAGTAGGTTTTAATTCTTTATCAAATTTCAGATCCTCATGGATTGGCATCAACTCACAAAACAAGCTGAGGAATTGCCCCACACCTAATCAAAAATCACAGAATCTAGAACATAGCAAAGATGTGCAAATTCCTGAGCAGGTTCCTGCTTGGTTTTGTCTGGGTCTGCCTTTCCCAGCCCAATGCCAGAGACCCTGCAGAGCCTTTTGGGTGTGTCCACTTGTCAYCCCTGAGTTCCTGTATTACCAAGTTTTTAAGTTACAGTTCTCAGTATTCAAGCCCTGCCTGTATCTGAATTGTGGTTACAAGGAAACCTGACTCCAAGGTCCTGCAATGAGGGGCCTGAACTCAGAGGATAAAGAAGGAAAAACAACAGCAACCAATTCTCCTTGAGCCAAGGCATGGAATTGCAAATAGGGCCAGGAGTTAAAATGGATCTGAGTGGGATGCAAGCTAAATCATTTGAGGTTTGGATGTGAACTGATCTTTTTGCAAGTCAGGAAGGCAYAAACACATTCTTAACAATAAAAAATCTGGACCTGACATCTGAGTCAACAGGAGTTGAACGGATGATAAGCAGAGCAGGTCAGCCCAAGGCAACCATGTGAAAGCTGTGAATGTTGGGGTATGTTTGGATCACAGAAACTAGTAATCCTGTAGCCTGGCCATCCTGGAAATACAGCATAAAGCCACAATATGCTGTTTGTGTAGATTGTGTCATTTAAAGGCACGTGAAGTTTGCATCAATCATAATTTTAAAACAATTTTGAAGCTTAAATGTGTATGTAAAGAACAAATATGCATACTGAATTAATTTTTTCTCCCCCCCCAACACAGTGTAACTCTGTGTGTTCTGTAATAAACTGTGGAGGTAGATATGGCTATAACCATGGTTGCCTTCAGCATTAACACTGTTTAGTATTTTCTATCCAAATTTTGTAAATTTTGTCGAGATGTTTATGGAAAGCCACAGTGTTTTACCACATTTTGTAGACACAATTATTTGGGGATTTTCAGCAGATAGAGATGTTGGCCAGAAAATTAACACTTGGAAAGGGAATTTCATTGAAACCACTAGTTTTGTCAAATCTTTTAAATATTTGGATCAGGTGTTAGCGTTAAGTAAGTGAGCTACCTATATTAATTAAAATAATTCCATTTCAGAGACGTACACATCTCATGCTAACATTAATCTTCCTATCCCATGAACTACCCTTTGTTAAGTACCCCAACCTCAAGAAAAGGAAAAAATTACCATCTGTATGCTTCCCACTGATAAACTGAAGAAAGCAGAAGCTGCCTTCTGAGAATACAAAGGAAAAATAGGGCCAAGGACACAGGGGAAGGAGCAGACAGTCATGCTTTTGTCCACAGTGAAGACATAAGCTCCAGATTTCCTATATGTGATATGTTTTCATGCCTAGTGGAAGCTTATTTATAACTTGCTAATGCATTGCAGTTATAGAATGAGTAGAACATTGTGTGAGTACTGGCATTATTGCAATTTAAAAATGCACATAATGATCACTTGGGAACAAAATAGCGTAGTCATGGATCTTTTTTGGTTCTAAGTATAAACTTCGGAGTATTTTTGGGGGTGGGGTTARATGCTTTAGGAGAAATCAAGTGCAACAGAGAGTAATTACAATGAGCTGGTTAAAACAGAAGAGGATCAAGAAAACACAATTTATTCAAAAGGGAATAAGTCAGCTTTATTTGTATTTTCAAAGTTTCTGGACTGTAAAGTGAGTATTTCACTGAATGTGTGCTCCCAGTTTCTTTTTATTATTTCTTTCATATGACCAATGATATTTCAAATTGTATGTAAATGTGTTGGAAAATTAATTAGGATGACTTCTGTAATGAACCCAGTGGTTCCAGACTACAGAGGGGTGATAGGAGATATGTCCTGTGAAATAACAGGCATTGTTACTTAATATGGTTGTGCATATTGAAGGTGTTCATCACTGCTGTGAAGGTTTGATTACCAGCTTTATTGTTTTCAGCAAACACAAATATAATGTCACAAATCATTAAGAGGTGGGATAAAAATGACTGTGTTATGTGCAGCTTTTAGGTAGAGCTCATTGATTATGAGGATATAAAACRTTATACTGGTTGTGTGGAATCATGTGGGGCAAAAAAAGCACTGAGGAATTTGTGGAAGCAAAAGGAGTCTGCTTTTGACCTGGATTCAGCAATGTCATGGAAAATCAGTGTTGGTGAAGTTGACCTTAATGACCATGTGGCTGTCACAGCCTGGCTGGCGTCTTCTGTGCTGCTTTTTCCCATCTTCTGTTCAGCCCTTTCCCCAGGGCACATTCTAAAACCCATGTTCCATTTCATCACAGCTCTCCTTGGAGCCTGTTTTGCAGGAAGAGAAAGTCTGAAATTAGGAAGCATTCTTATATTTATGCAAGTATGTGCCATATTCAGTTTCTCATGGAGGTTTTGCACTGCCAATATGGACTTGTTTCAAGATAAATCCTTCTCAGGCACTGCAGTACTTGAATCCCTTAAGAGAGGTCCACATCATAATTTCATGCAAGCCAGATAAGACATAGAGAGATTCTGACTAATGCTTTTTTGGTAGGCCTTTGTTACAGTTTTTGATGGGACACTAAGATTTTCCCCTCCAGCTCTCCCACAAAATCTCTGTTGCTCAGTTGGTTGCACCTCCTGAAACATTTGGACTAACTGATTGTTTTCCGCTCTCTTTTCTTCTGTTTTTTCAGCTGCTTGGTTTCTTTATGACAGAAAAAATCAAGATCTTATTTTACGTGAGTTTTGTGGTGAGGGAAAACAGATTATCGTCATTCCCACTGACACAACTTCTTTCTTTTCCATTCATGATGCTTTCTCCACTGTCACAATTGAATTAGTTTCACTGATTTATCTTGTTTACCATGCCTTCTGTAACTGCTTGGCTATAATTCTGTCCACCATTGTACCAACTGCACTAATTGTTTATACTGTTACAGAAAATATCGTCAGAACAGAATATATGAATTAGTCCACAATGCAATTACAGATGCAACATTATATCAGTCTTCTGAAATATTAATAGACTTTTATGAGACAAGGAGGGCTGGAGCCAGTAAAAACCTCCAGCACATGAAAATTTGGATAATCGTGGCCATATGGAATTCTGCYGCCTTATCCTTGTAGTAATGCCATATGTAGTAACGCCATGGCTGCTCTCAGTTTTTTAACATTTACAATGAACTTTTTAATTAGCAGTAACAGAGGAATCCTCTGGTTCATTTGTTAGTTAGAAGTACAGCTTCTGGCTAGTACTAGGTTGAAAATAATTGATTTATATTTCAAAGTGTTAGATCGAATACATTATTACACAATGATCTAGTTAAATAATCTCATTACAAGGATGATATTTTAAAATTTATCCTTAATATTTGTACAAAACCTAAAAGTTAAGGGGTTATTTTCACATTATGAAATTCACTGCAATATTTTTATTCAGACCTGCTTTGCTGACAATATTTTTAATATAAAAGGTGTTCTGCAGGTTTTCAAAGCTGAATGTTCCATGAGACATGGTTTTGAAAGAAGAGCATACTTGTGCTTTAACACCTGCAAAAGTAAGTCTGTAGCTAGTAAAGTTTTTRCCATCATTCTAATTGGTTTTGTCATTAGTTATTTTTTAATAGACCATTTTTCCAATTGTTGTCCCCCAGACTTACAACGATCTGATTTAACAGGTCTTCAGGCTTGTGCAGTTTGGGCAACCAAAGATTTCACACATTCTGTGCTTTAATTAAAATGTATTTCCTCCAGACTTCAGGRATCTGACCTTGTCATTTGTAAAAGTTGTGTTGTTCTCTTCTCACAACTTCCCCAACACATTAAGTGCCCACTCAAAGGTCACAACCATCACRGCAGCACTAACAGCCCTCCGAGCTTAGGCTCAGACAGACCTTTTCCTGATCATCTCTTGGATCTTAATGCCTGAGAGCTAGTAAGGCTCTCAGTGCTGGGGAGAGTAGCTGACAACAGCATAGGAGAGTTGTCCTTTTTTGCCTACCAAGTTCTGCAATTTAGCAGAGCAAAGGCGTGGATTTTTCCTTGAGGGCAGGTTGCAAGGTCCAGATGTGAAGATTAATTGTCAGGTACAAGAGATGAAGATTTGCCGGTGAAATTAAGAGGGTTTAAAAGTGAAGAGGTTGTGATAAGGCCTAATTGCATAATGTTCTGTTCTGGTTTTTATCATGATGTTTGATTTAGTCAATTACTCTTTTATTAGATTGTTTGGCTGAAATAATGATGATTTTAATATGTCATTGTACCATAGACTACTCGTGCTGTCAAGATTTGCTTTCTAAAGTAACATTCAAATTCCAAGGGGTATTTTAAATAGGTCTAGGAAAATAATTTAAACTCTAGTTATAAATGGGAAAACAGCTGAGCTCAAAAAWGTTGTGTCTTACCTTACAGAGAGTACTGGCATAACTGGCAGAGGAATTAATTGCACTTAAGGACTACTTCCAAGGACTTTTTTTTCTAAGGTAAATTTAGAAATACGATGGGGGTGTAGCATAATCAGTGCAGCAGTGCTGTGGGCTTTTATATGATAAGGCAGGGACTTTTCAGCATGCAAAACTCATGATTAACACTGAAATAAGTTTAGTAGCCTAGCCAGCTAAGGAGCCAGCTGTCACTAATCAACAACATTTARCATCTCTTTAAACCTTTGCTCCATTCCTGCAAAGACTCTTACAGACTAACGGGAAGTTGAAACAGCCATTCAATCACCTGCTTTATAGTTTTGTGTAGCTGACATTAAATACATATTTAGTTTTGTTGTTGGGGGTTGTTTTTTTGTTTTTTTTTTTTTCCTTTTTCATGAGAGTTTGGGTCACAGAAATTAAGAAAACTGAAGAAAACCTTACGTCTGAACAGCCACTTCAGACCCTGGAGTCTGGATACATGAAATAGCATTATTAGAGTTCAGTGACATTTCAGAAGTCAGGTAATGCAAACACTTTGTCTAAAGCTCGTTACAGTGACAAATTTTTGCATCCACTCACTTTTTCAGGAAAACTCAGATTTAAGGCTATTTAATGTGATTCAAATGCCTTTTTCTGTGCACAAAATTAAATTCAGGTTTAATTATACCACTCTCCTGAGGCTTGTTATGGATGTATGTAAATGTTTGTATAGGGGAAGAACAAAACTGTGTTAATCAATCCGTGGTTTGGGCTTCTAAAGTTGTTGAATGTTTTCTATTTCTACTGAAGTTATGCCGAAACTGAATTTGTTCACTCTTGTTTTGGACAAGATCCTTCCTTTAACTAACAAATTTTTAAAAATATTTTGTTGATTTTTTTATTCTTTATGTCTAGYCACACACCTCATTTATTTTTAATCCATTGCTCTCTTGAATTGAAAACTTATAAAAGTGCTCATCTCTGGTGCTTGGAATTCAGATTTTCTGCTTTATTTGCAAAGCAAATAGTATAGGTGATCTTCCCATGACCCTGTCAACAGCACTTASAGACTTTATTTTTTTTCTCCAGAAAATACACACTTACAGAYCAATGTTTCATGCKTATTTTTTCTTTTTGTTCATTGTGYCCTTTTTCAAATTTGTTAACCRAGAGAATAATTAGCAACATATCATCCTCAGTGATTGTTGGTACATTTAAATGCTTGTAAACTGGTGATAATTTTTGCTTCTTCTGKTCCGAACAAAAGAGATTGTATTTCRAGAGCCCTCAGTCCTCTCACATTTAGGCCACTCATTCTGAATTTTTKGTTTCATTTTTTTTTGTTTGAATTGGTGCACAATTATTCTGATTTATAAAATTTATTAATTAGTAGAAAATATTATATGYCATAATTTATATTTTGCAACAAAAAGAAAACTTTAAAAGGAAGCAATTTTTTATCTTCACACTTCCTCCACATATGTTGTTCTGTTTTTACAGGTATTATAGATCTGAAATTCTTGGACTTCTAAAATGATCCTACAGAATTTACTGCCATGACAYAGTAGAAAGTTATCTCCATGGTCACTGAATCCAATAATGTCGAATGCAACCTTTATAAGTTTATCAAATCATTTAAGAATTTCTTGCCTCTCCAATGCTACCTAAAGCGTGGCTATAGGGCTTCATCCTTTGGATGATTAGAAATCTTTTTATATGAATCTACTTAAATATATCTATAGACAGATTGTTCCTGTTAACATTGCTTTTTAGCAGTTCTTTTCTTGGGTATTTGCCTTTAAGGTGAATAAATTTATACTGTTGATTTGTATTTTTCTGTGCTAAGATGAGCAGCTCTTGCAGGCTCCTTACTACAGTTTCTTTTATCTCGCTCAATTTGCTCTTTTATTTCACCCAGTTGCAGATAAAAGAGATTTTTTTTCAAGAACACATAACCAAACCTTTGCACAGTATTCTAACCAAAGTATCTGGGTTTCCTGTTGTCATTTGTCATCACTGTGTCATTGGTGACACTTGGATTTCTGAAATATAACTAGCAGATAATTTTCTTTCATCATCATTTCCAACTAATAGAATTCCTACTTAACTACACCACTTTTCATCATCCTAGTGCTCACTGTTTTCTTGCTCTTCCTGTCTGTTCTGAGTCTACTGAGTTCTGACATTRCCTCTTAACACTGTGTCAACAGCAATTTCTCTGTGCCAACCTCATTTATGAAAGCACCGTATAAAGTGGTCTGAAAGTCAGTTTCAGAGGAATATCACCATCAGTATTACTCCAACCCACCTCCACCCTCTGTTTAACTTCCTTTCAAACTCCCCAATATTAAGTGTTATTCTAGTAAGAAACCTGTTCTGGTTTGTTGGTTGGCTTTATTTTTGGTTTGTTGTTTGGGTTTTTTTTCTGCCTAGATGTGTTCTGAGCTCTCTATATACCTGTTATTTTCCTCCTCTCTTTTCTTTTTCCAGCAAGATTAATGGATACTACTGGCTGCTGTGCAGCTCTGCAGCTGCTCCATTTCCTCTGCCTCCTTTGAGCMCACCAGAGTCCATGCTCTGTGTCCCAGCATGGGTACATGACCTGCAGTTCCMGGGGGCTGGCACAGACTAACCTGTTATCTTCAGGGCTGTATGTGGCTTTAATACAAGGCTTTAATGTGGCCCTTGTTCATAAAAGACCTTTACCRGTATAAATAGGTGAGTTACTCGTAGCATTAGAAAGTGAGAACAAATTCTGCATAAAAAAAGCTTGTACATGTAAGCAGCTGTCCAACTCTGGAATAAACTCATAGATAACAGCAGCTGAGTATCAAAGCTTTTGGGTTTTATATTAATGGGGACACCTTTTGTCTAATTTTACCACATCTCCAAGTCTCATCTATATATAATACCCAGGAAAACAGATCTCAGTTAGCCTGCTGTCTATGTTTAAGCCAGTGTTGAAAAGTCTAGCAAGTTAAAATATGCACATACTGAAGTAAAGCACCTTAAGTCTGTGAGGGACTGAAAAAGATCTAATAACATCAGAGAAAGTTGTGTTTTGATGAGTTTGGAAATTGAATCTTAGTCAGAGAAAATTAAGTTAAAGGATCAATAGAGATGGATTATTTTTGTCAGAAAACATGGATTTATRTTGTTTCTCATGCTATTAAGAGGAATGTTTATTATCTTGTTTGGGTCTTTTTCTCTTTTTTCTTAGTAACCAATTGTTTTGGCATCAGCTTATACTCTGATGGGTAGAATTAAGGCAGTACATCACTGTATTTGTGAACTCTGTGCCTCTGCCTTCCAGTGATTATCTGGGACATACAGCCTCTCATTCGCACAGTTTTAGAGCAGAAAAAAAATTTAAATTCTTTACCAAGCCTATTTTCTGAAGCCCTTAATGACAGGCAGGGGAAAGTGGAAAAAGAGGAGACAAAAGGATGTTCTGAACTTCCTATGCAGTGTGGTTCTTCTGCGAAAAGTTCATGAGACAGAAACTCAGTCATTTGTGGAGGCAATCGAGTGGGCATGTGTGCTTGRGAAGGATAGGATGGACTTCTTCCATGAACATAAAGAGAGTCACAACTGTGTTTTTATTTAACTTYTCCCAAGTCCTTCCTATGTTTTGTGAATAAAGGAAAATACAGCTTTACCTTACTGGTTGTTTCTAAATAAGTAATTGTCCTCTCTCTTTAGCATGGATGACCAGACTTCTCAGTGTAATACCTCTCCTTCTAGAGATGGGAAGCAGGAGATTTGCTTCTTTAAGCAAARGTAGGCCCTGAAGAAGGAATTCACCAATTTTTACAGGTGGAGTATCCCATGTATCAACAAAAATAGACTCAAATTCTCATGCCTAAATTTGGAGACTATCATCCCTGAACTGATGAAAAACCTAGCATCTCATTTGTTCCATAGAGGTCAGAATTTGCTCCTACAATATAATGGATGATTTAAAAACTTTTGACAAAAWTGGAAATAAAGATTTTTGCTTTAGCTCTATATAAAAATACTGCAAATGAAACAATGAAAGTATATGAACTTCATTTAATATTTGAAACTTACCTGATTTCTTGATGATTTACTTGTTAGGATAAGTGAATATTTTCCTGTAACTTCCTTGTGYTTCTCTTTGAGAATTATCTTTCTCTTTGAGAAAGGTAAAAAAATATTTTACTTTTATGGATTGTACTTTATARCTTCATATAGGAATTTTTTTGCAGTACTTTCATCACTTAAGTCACTCATCAAATMCAATATTTATTATTACTTGGCACTGGTGAGGCCACACCTCAAAACCTGTGTCCAGTTTTGGGCCCCTCACTGCAGGAAAGACATTGATTGAGGTGGTGGATCAAGTCCATAGAAGGGAAATGGAGTTGGTGAAGGGTCTGGAGCACAAGTCCTGTGAGGAGCAGCTGAGGGAGCTGGGGTTGTTTAGCCTGGAGAAAAGAAGGCTCAGAGGGAACCTTATCACTCTCCACAACTGCCTCAAAAGGGGTTGTAGACAGGTGGGTGTTGGTCTCTTCTCCCAGGTAACAAGTGACAGGACAAGAATAAATGGCCTCAAGTTGTGCCAGGAGAGGTTTAGATTGTACATTAGGAAAAATTTCTTCATGGAAAGAGTTCTCAAGCATTGAAACAGGCTGCCAAGAGAAGTGGTGCAGTCACCATTCCTGGAGGTATTTAAAACACTTGTGGAGGTGGCACTTGGGGATGTGGTTTAACAGTGCACTTCGCAGTGCTGGGTTAATGGTTGGTCTCAATGATGTCAAAAGTCTTTTCCAACCTATATGATTCCATGAATCTCTAACTTTCTTTTCAGAATGAGATATCCACAGATAATTTGGGTTACTGACTAACCATATTGTAAAGATAGTACTATGCAGTACTCAATGTGTCATTTTTCATTTCTGTTGTGGATAGAATACAATTTTCTTTGTAAGACAAAGTAAAAATCCAGTATGAAGATATTGGCRAAAAAAAATTCATCCCCAAAATAGGAATAATTTGTGTTCTGACACTCTGTGGTTTATATTTTTTAAAACCATTACATGTTTATTCATGGAAACACAATTGAGACTGAAAATATATGCCAAAWCACACACTACTGAATACTTGTGCAAGTCCTGAAATGCCACCTTTCTGCATGTCACTTCCCAYGTTTCCAAAGATTTCTTTTCACACTGTAACATCAAATCCAGAGCACTATCTGAAGGGCATRAGCTTTCTTAAAAGTTTGTTGATTTGTCACTTAAGCAGACAACTGAGCTGCAAGCAAAGCTCAAGCTTTGCAGAAATACCTTGGATATTTGCTACCTAGTGAGATTTAAGGATCTATCTCCACAAAGTACACCTCTAAGTTTCCTGTCAAAATATATCAACTTTCCCTTTAGGTTCACTGGTATTTTCTTATGTCTCAGCAGAAGTGGCAGTTTGTGAAAGTAACTTTTAGAGATTTTTCTTTTCTCCCTTATACATCACACCCATAGTTTTCTGTTTGAACACCGCTTAGACCGTCACTAATAAAAGCCTATCTACCTTGGAAAGACCATCTTTGATATTTGAAATCAAAACTTTTGTAAAATGAGATTCCCATTTTGTAAAATGAGAGTTCCATTATTAACAGGACTTCACCCATGTCTGTCTAAAGAGAGGAAAAATTTTGTGTCAAGGTGGATTATTACACTGGATTGATTATTAGAGCAGCATGAAGTTGATGGCCAGAAGTAAAGCTGCATTTTATGAACCCTAATGGTTTTTAATTGCTGCTGCATTATCTGGGAGAAACATTTTTTTTTTTTTTTCCTAATGCAAGACATTCATAAGTCTCCCTGGACTCACTGGGATGTTGGTGTGACAGTCTTTTCAMGAGCTTTCAACCTACCATAGAGTGTTGTCCTTGTTGTGTCATGATCACAACCCCTCCTCAGTTCACTAGTAGTTCCTTGGAATCTGGTGTTTAATTCAGACCAGCAGGTAAGAAAAAGACTATACTCATATTAACCAAACAGCTAGGAGATGGAATAGGTGTCATAAAAAATAAACAACCAAAATAGTAGGAGGAGCAAAGTTTTCAGTCAAGACATTGGAAAATAAAATAATGATGCTTTCAAAGTCTTTGAAAATCTGTGTTAAAGTATCTTGTGATAACCTAGGCTGGAAAGATGTAATATTTACAAGGTTAAACAGCTTTCAGAATTCACAGAAATTACTGGCCTTACRATTACTGGCCTTACAAGGAAAGAAGTGTTATTTTGTTAGTAGTTGCTATTAAAGACGTGGCTTAGAATTTCAATTGCAATCAAAAAATCCTCGAGTTTTCATTCCCCAGAAA
>QVAJ01000124.1:1804638-1837362 GCA_003546035.1 Mixornis gularis
GTGAGATTAACAAGGATAGCTTGTTGCAGCACAGGACTAAAGAAAAGAAGGAAGTAAAATAAACTTTCATTATACCTCTTTAACATACCTGATTACTGTTTAAATAAAAATAAATTAAAAAGTAAACAATTGTTAATGTTGGCAGCAYCAGCTGCCAAACTGATAGCAAGGAAATACATCAATTTTTAAGTAAAAGGAAAGTTGTCCTGTTTGACTAYAATAATCTCACCACTGCCATGTTAATGACAGATTTTCTACATTGCATTATAAAAATATTTCTATGATAGCTGTTACTCTACCAAGTGTCTGTAGTATGTATGAGAAACTGCTTCTCACCTTTACACTGCAATGTTGCAGTGCAGCTTCTGAAAAAAACAGAATTATCCTACCTCTCCTGCCAATTTTACACAACCTCTGCACCCTCAATKGGTTCAAGCTAACTTGCATAAGTGTTATTATTTTTTCTTAATAACTACATGATATGTACTACAGTTTGCTTCTAGGAATAAGTGGCTTAGGCATGAGGCATGGCAACAGAAGTGTAAAGTAATTTTTYAGTAGCTGCTATGTGACAGAATAACTGTCTCAAAATTGATTTGTTACCTTGAATCCCAACCCTCCAATTTGGATGCTTTAATTAGAGTTCAACTTACTCTTTCTATTTCTCCACAGCAACTGCTTCAGCCTCACTCTGGTTGGTGAAAAAAGGAAAAAAAAAACAGCCACCAGACAAATCTCTTGCAATTTCCAGACCCCCTCAATATTCAAGGAAGTGAATTTAAAGAAGACGATACCTTTATTTCAACATCCTAGTGAATGAATCCTAAGAAAAAGCTGTGTTCCCATGTGGGAACCTGGAAATACTAACTGCCTCTCTTTTCCTCTCATTGTACCTCCCCGTTTTCCTAAACCCCTGAAAAACAGTGCTCTTCACAACAGTGTCAGGGTTCTGTTGTCATTGTTCACTGTGCCCCCCCAAAATACCATTAAGCTTCTTAGGAATGATGTGATAATGCAGATATTTAGTTTCATGGCATTACTGAAACCTGTAAAATAAAGCAGCTGGTTTGGGTTTTGTTTCTGAAAAAGTTGCATCTTGTCTGTATTWTCACTCCAAACTGAATCAAACTATACTATAGTTATAGTATACTATAAATAGTTTACTATACTATATTTATACTATATTATTTATACTATACTATATTATTTATAGTTYACTATACTATAAATTATAGCTAATCTTCCTATAATTAATAGGAAGATAATGTAAAAATAAGGATAAAGGCTTCATGACATATTACCAGTACCATGTCTGAAATAACTCCTGAAAACTTCACCTATTTTTGCAAGACAACCTCTAATGCAGGACCTGAACTAAAGTYCTGTGTGTGTAATAGGCAAAACCTTTTTCTATCTAAAGTAAGTAAGACTGATGTATAATTCCCTCAGAATTTTAATGCATACTGAAATACCATTGTCTCCTTGGAGTAACCATAGTCACCCRTAGACATTTCTGAAAGTGTTATTGAAATTGTTTCAGTTCTCATTCTTTGCAAAACTCGAGTTTCCTCTATAGGTCACTTAGAGTTCCTTAAGGTATTCTGGTTTTCAATGTGACTTCACTGGAAGTTGCTGGAGGACTACATCCAAAAAATACAATGGAAAAGTGTTTTTTCTTTTATGAACTTGTAGTGAATAACAACAAAGAAAAAAATTCCAGGGCAATTTTAGCTTTTTTTTTTTTTCATTTTCTGTAACGCTGTTATATAATCAATTTTTTCCATGGTTCATCAACTCACACCATCTCCTCAATTTACCTCCCCTCCACCACTTCTACAATTCTCTCTTTTTTTATTATCCAGGGAAACTGAATGTGCTTATGCTCCCCTATGGCATAAGTCTCTTTTTTTTCACTTTTTCCCGACAGTGGTAATCTATTGCTAAATGAGATGAACTTCATTATTCCACTGTGTTAACTCAAAAAGTCTTATGCAAACTAGGTGACTGGGACTAAAATAGTTGGAGTTTTATAATATCCAAATGTGTCTGTATATTTTTATTGCATTAATATAATAGTTACTTATATATATAAGTCTATATATATACTATATATATATATAAATATATATACTTATATATATMTGAAAATTTATCTAGGAAATTTTCAAAGTTGCTGAGCAATGCAAAAATCTCCCAAGAATAATTTGTTAAATTGATAAAAATTTGGTCTACAAAGGAGTTGTAACATCCTTTTGCATGATTTTGTGACTTCATTAATTCGTCTTTTACCATTTTTTTTAATYCTTATAACTTCTCTGAGAGATGAGTAAATAATGATGCATTTTCAGCATATGAAGAATATTACTCTAGTAGATGCAAGATCATTATTTCTAAACGTGTTTTGGTTTACAAAAACATTAATGATGATAGTGAACTTCTGTTCTGAATATCATGTTTTTATACTGTATCTCAAATACACTGCAAAACCTAATTAGTAGAGAGGTTGTCATTAGAATGTGTGTTAAAAGAAATTAGTATCTTTTTGAATCTAGAAACAGTTTGAATAGTCGTAAAATAGGGAAATGGGCAAATTGGTGTTGATGCCTTAAGTTTTAGSTTTCATRTTTTTCACATTCGGTGCTKCCTAGGGCTGTAGTTCTGAGCCTCACATTAAGTGTTAGTAAGCCAAGGACAACTGTTACAAGTTTTCAGGCCCAAAAGCATAAACAGCTGGGGACTGAAGAAAGAAAATGAGAAGGATAGGACTTCATCATCTGTAGCTGTAATTGGACATTTAAACCCAATATGCAAATGGACCAAAAGTTATAAAAGTGTCAGGCTTCTTGACCGGTTGTCCATCTTGTGACCATTTTGGGTCCACCTTGGGTGTAGCCCGAGCCAGACTCTTCTACTGCCTAAGGTGTGTCTTTTTAAGGCCTTTAAATAAATATCTACTTTATTCTCTTAGCTCTGTCTAGTCTCTGTTCCAGGTTCAGCCTCTCAAGGCATGAGTGTTCTTACAAGTCACATTCAAAAAAACTATCCCAAGAAATCTTGCAGCTGAGAAACACAGGTAAATAACATGCACTATCTGCAGGTGGGAGGAGAAGGTCCAACCCCAGGTACCACTGTGGGGGCAGGTGGGTGCTGTGCTGACCTAGAAATGTCAGCTCCTGATGGAACTCCATTCTGTTGGGCCAGAGATTTGTGTTCCTGGGGARTCCTCAAGCTTGCACGTTATACAACACTACTATGAGAGTTTAACTTCCTCTGTTTGTGAACTGTATATACCTAGAATTGAGGGCTGCACTTCAACTTATAATACTTGTTGCGTCTAGAAACATTCAATTTATAGCTAAGAACTCTAAACTAGAGAGAACACCAAGGAAACACTGATATTCACAAGTTAGATAAGAAAACTGATTTTCTTTTTGGTTGGCTTTTTTATTGCAGTTCTCTCTGTAAACAGATTAAAGCCTTCTTGAACTTGAATTGTCATGTTTCTATATGAATTTACCTGTAATACTTTGGCTGAACATAGGCTATTGTTAGTAAATATTCAAGATTTGACTTRTTTTGAACAGATATAGGTAACATATTTGCTGGATGAATACAATTGCCAACCAGGTTTTTAGGACCAATAGAGCTTCATCACTGACTTTCTCTGAGTATTTTCATAAGATTTCTGTTRCTACAAATTTGGTCCTCACCTTGAAAATGAACACAAAGCAAATCAGTCCATTAAGTTTAAATTACATTCTTGACAAGTATTGATCTTCTAYCTGAATTAGACACCTGCTTTTCTAGGATAATAATGTTGAATTCAAATACATTGATAGTAGGAGTAGATTATGATTAATTTTTCAAGTGCGAGAAATGAAACAAATCACGTTTGAGGCAAAAAAAGCAACTCTTTTATGTCTGAAGATGTGAAGTTTCCTTCAATTTTTTWAATTTGTTTTGTACTAGAATATCCAGGATGGATGATAGAACGTAGAAATTTATAATGCCTGAGTGCYGTATCAAAAAATTTATCACCTAAACTTATTTCATGTGTTTACATTGCTATTTTCCAGATAAAGAACAGYAATACAGATGAGACCCAACTATTTAAAGGTCAAAAAGACAAGAATAAAAACTTTCCTTTGCATTCTTTCAARTGTTATAGCTTTCCTTTCAAATATRAGTGTCTTCCATCCYTCTCTTTAGCAGTTTTTTTAATTTTTAACATCATTAGGTTTCTCAGCAGTGTCAGAGACACAAAGAAATGAGAATTTGGGGTCTCGTTCAAGTACACAATATTCTGAAAGTGCACAAATTTTCCTGTGAAACAGAATTCCCAGAGCTGCTGGGCAAAGCAAATACAGGCATGGATTGTCACCTGCTGAGAATAAACCTACCTTCTTTCCTGTCTCTCATTTCCTCATAGCACAGYTTGAAAATGGCTACCAGACTCATGCAATTTTCTTTCTATTGGATAGCTTGTGATGTTATCTGTGTTTCAGATGGACAGTCTGGCACACTGGTAATAGAAATTGTTACTGGCATCAATTAATACAATAATGACTGAAGTTCTATTCAGTGTCTTTATTCCATTAAGTAAAAAGGTGCCACTCTGTAGATTTCAGAGCTTTCGACTTGCCCCAAAGCTTGCATGAATACAAATAAGACATGTGCTCCTCTATCCCTTAAGAGGACCGGTCTAGAGATTTTATTTTCTTTTTAATATTTGAGCTAATGAAGAGAACATTACTAAATCAAAATTTCACATTCTGTGCCCCGGATTAATATTACACTGACATCCACTTAGAATTGGCTACATGCAGAAGCTAACAAATAAAGCTGTGAGGAAACAAGTGTTTGATTAGTTTAGCTTCTTTTGTGTTCAAAATCACTTTCAAAAGAGCACAAGGCACGCTGCAATGCCATGTGTAATRCACCAAGGCTAATAAACCTCCCAAACAGGGATTACATTTGCTCTTCATCCCATGAAAGGGTGGATAATATGCTCAGTTTCTTTACAAAGAGGGTTTTTTTTATTTTTTTTTTTTAATATCCTTTGTTATATTTGTGGTTACATTTACCAGCTACCTTGTGCAGGCAAGGTCCTTACTGGATTGTTCTGTGTGCTCTATACATCTCTAAAAAAGATAGATTGTTATTTTCTGTCTTTTTGATTGGTTTGTTTGTTTGTCTGGTTGGTTTGGGGGTTTTTTGGGTTTGGGGTTTTTTGGTTTTGTTTTGTTTTGCTTGGTGGTGGGGTGGTTTTTTTGGTTTTTGGGTTTTTCTGCTGGTTTAAGTCTAATTGAGTGATCTCTGGGGTGCTTCTGCATTCAATCCTTGATCTTTCTGCTCCAAAGTCTAGCTGTTTTTTAGAAAGGRAAGTATTCACACACCATGCTTACTAATTCCCCTTGCCATCTCCACCTCTCAAATACAAGCTTCTTGGGAACTCAGACCCAAGGCCACTTGAAATATTTGCTTAAGATCAATGTGTTTGATTAGACYTTTACTTGATTACTTTCACATATTTGACTAACGCTTTATGAAGCACTTGATGGCCTATATATAGACTTTTAGGATGGGTAGCATTCATGTGCAAAGATCCCCTGTGACACAGAAAGAAAGGGCTCCTTGAAGTGAACAAAGCTAATTTTGCACWACAGGCAATCCGTATTCTTTCTCCCCCCACTCTAAACAAATATAATTGGTTYCCATCCCCTAGGTGGAAGTGGTCCTGGCAAAACTCTGGAGAGGTGCAGACCACATTGTGGGGTTTAAAATTCATTACTTACAGAAGTTGAAATCTTTTCCAGGCATACATTCATGAAGGCAAATAAGTATTTATTGCTGTACTGATCACCACTGAAAATTAATTATATTTATCAAACCTGTAGGCAGCAAGTGTTTTGTATTTCAGGTAATTATTGCTAAATGCAAAAAATCAGCTGATATTGAAGATAYTATAACACAGAATATAAATACTCTGTTCTCCATCTTCAACTGTTACCTAAGAATGTTACACTCTTAAAACAGGTAACAGAGGTATAGGAGAGGTGTATATCTGTATTTTATTTCCCACATTGCCGATGGATTACTGCTGAATGTCATTGTCCTTCTATTTCACTCAGAAATCTGCATTAGGAAAGCTAATGCAGTATTGTTAAATTGTTTTAGGCTGCATTGAAAATTATCATTCAACATTTAAGAGAACATAATATTCTAAAACTCTTGGTGTAACCTGTAAGGCATCCTTAAACACATCAGTGTTTTAAAATACTGATGGAAAATTGACTTACTTCCCAAGAAGTTTTGTTCTACAAGTAAACTTGAATTTTTTTCTTAATGAGAACTGATTGATGCAAAAGATTTGTGGAAGAATTTGCAATTATTTTGGGAAATTTCGATGTTTTGAACCATGTTTGTCATTAACAAGCATGACCACAGTTGGGAAGAAAACTTATGTATTATTGAAAAGGCAGTTATTCCTGAACAGCTGTACTTCCTGAACAACTGAACCAATTACAGTTATTTATCAATGTTACTTTTTTTCCTAAGTGTGCATCTAAGTATTTATTGGAAAGTACAAAATTTGGTAGCATAGGGTAACACATTTTTTCTTGTGAGCTTTGGGYAGCGGCTTTTGTTTGATTTTTTCCCTTTGAACTGGTAAAACAATGAGTGAATTATGTAACTTATAAAAAAAGCTAATAAACCTTTTATACTACACCAGTGTGTATTCTGCTTAAGCAACATACTGAACAGAAGTGTATTTTAGAAATGGCTTGGGATTTCACCATAACTGCTTTTTATGTCCCTCTGGCTGTGTTCATTTCTCTAAGAAACACTTACGGAATAGTGGGAGAAAAACAATACATTAGAAAGAAAAAAATATCTGAAAATTACACATTATTTTTCTATTGCAGCCCCTTCTCTCAAAAAAAAAATTGTCACAACTTTTTAGGTGATATTTATGGATAGTTAAAAAAATGTTATTTCCTATAAAAAATAGGCTTTGATGTTCTTYCAGTTTCATGTGGAGGACTGCAATCCTGAACTTTACTGGGCCACTGCTTCTGGAGCAAATACACTCAGCTTGCATAACAGCCTACTGTAAATCTGGAAAGACAATTTTACTATGAAGAAACAAATATTTCTTTGGAGTACTTTTTGTCACTTTGCTTGGATTCTTTTCCACTCCTACTGTCCCAGTAAAACAATATTCTGGAAATGATCTGGTGCTTGGAATGACAACAGAAATTTAGGATAATGTRTGTAATGCATGAATATGGTCAACTTTACTGCAGTAAACATCATTAAGTTTGCTGTAAGCAATTATCACAATGTTCATTTTTGGAACATTTTTAATTGACAACTTTATAATAGATGTTATTTCAGAAGAGAGCTATTTCAGCATGGGAAAAGCCTGACAGGAGACCACAATGTGACATATGCAAGGGAGGATTTCAAATCAACAATAAAATTCCATTCTACAGGAATCACTCCACTGGAGGAGTTGTTTGTTTGTTTGCTTTTTTAATAAGTCTGGATGCACTGAAATTGAAAAGGGAAAAAAAAGGAAATAAAAAAGTCTGCAGACAGAGAKGATATGAAGTTAGGATTTTATGCATTTTATAATATAAATTTGCAGAAGTGGGCCTGGAGAATCCAGTAACTGATCATCTATCTAGGTTTCACAGCAGTATAATTCACAGCAGTATAATAATAAATTATAAGATGTGCAGCAAGGAAAAAGTTGATGCAGAGCTTTCAAAACRTTTCTGTGAGCTCAGCAACAGTCAGTGTACTCAAAGGTAATAGAATTTTAAATGGAAAGTAAATACCAATATACTTGCTTAGCATGAAAGAGAGTGACAGCACAACCTCTAAGTTATTCATGTCTATAAAAATARGGCCAAAGATTAAAGAGAAGTGGTGTTTTCTCAGATATACTCAAGCATACTTAAATCTGTTCCGTGTTTGAAGCAGAACATGGAGAAATATCTTCTTCTTTAGAGGAAGGTGATAAACAAATACAGAATGTTTACATCACAATAATACAGTGCAAGCTGAAAGGATGATGTTCAGCTTTCTATGGAGGGAGAAAGGAGACCCTTGAATAATTCTCTCCAGGTAGGAGAAGAAGTTAAAGATATCACAAGCTGYGTTCCACACACTTCATTCCTTTCAGTACTTAAAACTGAACTATAACAAGCAGTAGAATTTGGATACAGGGTTAAAATAATATCAAAACAATAGTTTTGAGTATCTATAAAATGTTTCCAACTATCTCTTAATAAAAGTTAGGCCCCTAGAAAAGATGAAAAGTTACAAAGAAACAGTAAAATGCATGAAGATTCTAAATGCATATAGGTAATGTTAGATGGAGTGCCCTAATCTGTTTCTGTATTGAAATATACTTAATAATTTGGTCTTCTCGTTACTTCCATTACAAAGGACTATATACAAACTGGTAATTTGAGCAATTAAAGTATTTCAATGTTTGTAARTCTCTGCGTATCTCAGCACCCTGATCATACATCAGGCTCATGCCTACCTATGAATCAGTTGCATTCACCCCTTTTAAGCTTTTGCTGTGAAGGAAAGGAGGAAGTTTAAACATTTGCAGTGCAAGGAAGGTTCAGTGTGCTCTGTGAACGTCTCTGACTTTCAAAAGTGGAAAACTGAAGTCCTGGATCTCACAATGAGATACACGTGTGTGCATGAATACACACMCTGCTTCTTCCAGGAGCTGCCAAGGTGAGGTCAACATTGTCTGAAGTTGTCCTTACCAGAAGAAGCCATGATAAAAATATTAGGAAATAAATATGTGAACACGTTCCCCAAATGCACAGGAATCAAATCCTTATGTTCTGTATCAGCAATCTCGGTGAGTGAATTCTTGGTTTCACATGCTCCAGTTATCCTTACTGAAAAACTTAAATGAGCTGGAGGCAAAAGTGAGACGGAAATGCACCTAATTCTTACAGAATCCACCAGATAGCATGATTCGTCTCTTCTTCCACCCTCCCCTTGTCCGCTATCCCAGCACAAGTYAGCCAGCTGCCAATCTCTGTGCATACATCAATCTGTTCAGTCCTTTGTGAATCAGCTCAACTCCACTGCAGCACAATGGAGTGCAACACAGTTGTCAGCTGCTGTACAACAGCAACACTGTTTTATAATTGGGGTACTAAGTCTGCTAGCTTCATGTTTGACAAGCAGCTTAAGATTGCACATGAAAGGGAAATATCTTGCAGAAAATCTATATTTAAAATAGGTAAAAAACATTTATACCACTGTCAGTTTTGATATTGTTAATATTCTAAGTTCTTCTAATTGATCTCTATAAATCTCTTAACAATTTTTAAATAGCATAAAGATGACTTTAAGTCTTGAGATAACAGTAGGTTTAACAGCAAAGGAAATGTTTGCTCGTATTTTTTGGTTTTTTATTAAACAGTAGACTACTGCATTTTCCTACAATGAAATAACTGCATAACAATCTTCCTTAAAAACAAAGAAACAAGTAAATTATTTTTTCAGTCTTTACACTTTCATTCCCTCAGTTCRCTCTCCCTTTGCTGCATGCTGCACTCATAGACAAGTGCTTCATTCAARGGCATGATGGTGCACTACTCAACAATACTTATTCCATTATTTGTTCACTAAGTGCTAAATGGAAAAAGAAGTGTGAAGGATTATAGCTTTCAACCTTTAACAGTTTCCCCTATGCTATTTTATCTTAATTTTTTTTTATTATTTTCAACATTTTCAGTGCAAACCATTTTTTTTTCACGTTAAATTACTTGGACAGGATTTTTTCAAGGTATAAAAGTTCAAATCTCTCTCCTGTCGGCCTATTCCATTTACTTTCCTGAAGACTCTCTGGTGCACCTCTTAAGGACTGTTCTCCTAATGTCTCTCTTCCTCATGTCAGCCCCAGGGACCAGGAGCCCCTGCCTCACACAGAATCACATAATCACTRGCGTGGAAGAAACCTCCAAGATCATTGAGTCCAACCCATTCCCTAACACTTCAACTAAACMATGGCACCAAGTGCCACATCCAGTCTTTTTTTAAAATATATCCAGGGATGGTGACTCAACCACCTCCCCGGACAGACTATTCCAGCATTTTATTATTCGTTCTGTGAAAAACTTATTCCKTATATCCAACCTATATTTCCCTTGGTGCAGCTTAGGGACTGTGTCCTCTCGTTCTGCCAGTTGCTGCCTGGAGAAAGAGATCAACCCCCACCTGGCTACAACCACCGTTCATGAGGTTGTAGAGAGTGATAAGGTCACCCCTGAGTCTCCTTTTCTCCAGGTTAAACAACCCCAGGTCCCTCAGCTGTTCCTCACAGGGCTTGTGTTCCAAGCCCCTCACCACCCTCATTGCCTTCTCCAGACATGCTCAAGCGTCTCAACGCCCTTCTTAAACTGGGGGGCCCAGAACTGGACACGGCACTCAAGGTGTGGCCTCACCAGTGCTGAGTACAGGGGAAGAATGACCTCCCTGCTCCTGCTGGCCACACCATTCCTAGTACAGGCCCAGTGCCACTGCAGCAGGGCCAGCGCCCAGGGAGGTGTGGCACACCTGGGGCTGGGACTGCCTGGTGCCTCCTGGCTGCCCTGCTGATGGCTGAGGCCGTGGGACCATCCATCTGGGAAACTTTGCTCTGGAGGGTCCCACTGTTCCTGGCCCAGGGGACCCCCTGGCTCCACTGTGCCCTGAGACCTTCTGCCTTCTCTCTTGGGTTCTCCCCTTCTATGTTGTGAATGCAATTACACTCACTTTTTTTGTTTGTTTGTTTGTTTTTTTCCTTTCTTATTAAAACAGATAATACCACAACTCTGAGCAGAACAGGGGAATTAGTTTTCCCCATGGTGAAAAAGCTCTGTGCTCACCTCTGCTTTGCACTRCATCTATCAGACAGTCAATTAAAAAACAGCAATGCCAATATATATGACCTAGGGATCCTTCCTAAAAGATCACAGTAGTTCCCTGCAAATTACGGGGAATTTGTAATGGGCTTTCCCATAACCCCTTGAATTTAATGGCTGCTTTGCAACAAGCAGTGAAACAGCCTTTTATTTATCTATACATTCAGTCTACACTAAACTGTGATTCTCCAAACAACCATAAATAGATTTGGATTGTACTCCTTGTTAGATGAGAAAATCTGTACCTATTTCAAGAAATTTAGTCATAAGTTATTGTGTGGGTAGTCCACTAGGGGAGAACAGGGCTGCTGCATAGCATCAAGATGTTTCATATGGAGCTGAATTAGAAAGAGTTATTCCTGCCCTTAAACCCAAAATACACAGTGTCTTCAAAGCATTAATTAAAAGCAGCTGAAGGAACAGATAAAGACACAAAGGCCCATCAGAAGAGAGTTTTAYATTAACTGAACATGAACAGCCTATTCTCTTTTCTGCTTAAACAGGCTCTTATATCTGAACAGCCAGATCAAAAGCCAACTGACTGAGTGCCAGTTCAACAGCTTTAGAGGGTTCTGCCATCTGTGGATGAGAGGCTGTCAGYGTTTTTAATCTCAGTGCATGGGCTGGGAAGGCAATACATCCCCTAATGGCAGCTACACTGGAATGACTTGTGGCTTCCTCYTCCTACAGCAAAGTGGAATTATGAATCTGAACAACAGGCTATAAAGTATTTTATTATGTGGTCATAAGTGTCACTTTCTATGAGGAACAGAGTGGTAATTTAGTGTGTTAAATTATCACTTAGTGAAATCACACGTAACAATGAGCTCTGAACTAACCTTAATTGAAATAATCTCAAACTATTCAGTGTTTTAGTGCAGGTCTGTTTTTGTATGTGCATACACTTGTGAAATACTGATGCTTAAACTCCATTCACATCTGGATAGCAAAGAAACCTTGGTCTTGTTGATGCCTATGAGTCCAGAAGTCCAAMTCTTCCTGGCAAATAAGAAAAAAAAAAGAAAAAAGTAACCCAAGTATTAAGAGCAACTTAAGGCAATAAAAGATTTATAATATCTAAAATTAAAAAAGAATATCCCCTCACTGAAAACCCTAGAATTTTGCCTAGAAAAGTACACGTATATCCCAAAGGACTCTTACATACAGCAAAATCAATCCCAACTATGAGTATATTTGTGTTCTGAAGACAAGATAAAAAAATCAAAGCCAAGACCTCATTATATAAGAGCTATCCTATCACCTTTCTATCAGCTAAAAAATTTCCTGGAAAATAAATTCTTGATCACATAAGTTAAAAAATTTCTAATGATGCATTAATAAAAGAAAACATTAGAAGAAAAGCAAGCCATTAACTACACACTTGAAATACCAATGATCACTTCAAATTCTGTTATTGAAGAAATAGTGTTTTTTATGTGTTATCTCTTTTTTTTCCCTTGTTCTTGCCATCAGTAAATACTCAGCTGGTCATTACCTCCTGGTAAGTATAATTTTGTAAAGTCTTATAATTTACAGTTAATTTTCTGATTACATCTGACTTTTTACTAAGACCATAYGAAAATCTCTATGAAAAAACCTTAAAAGTTCTAATAAAAAAGAGAAATAAAGATAGCTTCTTGARCAGGAATGGTTAAATGGTGAAAAATGAATATGTGTCAATCACAAGTGAGCTTGGTTCCTATAATAAGATGCTTGTTGAGAAATAAAGTAGAAATTGGAACTGATATTAGGACAAAAATGAAGASTCAAAAAATGCTGACAGAAAAATAAAACGGTGCACACCTGTCTAACACAAGTGATGAGAAATCATTTCTATTCCTGTGTGTATCATCAAAATGCTTTCTAAAACATAACCTTTGTACAGCAGGTTTTCTCTCTGCAAAAGGCTGGCRCACCCTTTGAACATTTATTTGGTGCTTTCAGATATGTGGATGCCACATAAATGGGAAGTATTAGTATGGCTAGCACTGCAGTAGTAGCTGAGATTTTTCAAGTTACATCATAAGTGTCCCAGGCATAGGGATAACAGTGCCACCTATGCCCAGTATTGCTTTTCCTTTCTGTGGTTTACTGAACCAGTCATTTCAAGGATGATATTTAGATATAAGAATATAGCACTAGCTGAATTTCCCCACCAAAACCTAAAAGACCTCTAATATATACATATATGGAAAAAAAAATCCATTGATTTTTATTACAGTGCATTGAATAACTTCCCAGATCTAGTCAAGATACAATAATCATTCCTTTAAATTACTTTKAATACTTATTTTATTCCTTTTAGAGTTTATATATTTTCTTACATAAATACCACAAATATTATTTTAATGTATTTATTGATATATATGTCTCACWCATTTATTTAAAAAATCCTGAAAAGAGAAATTCTGTTTATCTCTTTGCAAACAGTTATAACAGTAATACAGAGACATAAATGTATTGAGGATAACTTTTCTTGGCAGTGACACCAAATTTGAATATCAYTGTATGTAACTGTACACAAAACAAAACAAACAACTCCCCCCAAACAATAAAAATCCCAAATCAAAACAAGAAACCTCTATGTGCTGAGACAACCTTCTAATCTTCCAAACTTAGAAAAACTAGAGTAGAAAAGGTGATGGATACGAGTATTGTAAGAGTGGACATCAGAATAACAATKATATCAACAAACCCTATTCTCGTCCTTTATTTTCCTTTTCCTTTCTGAGTGTCTCTCATTCTTTTCTCTTTTTTACTGTGACTTAATCCTTTCCCTCAAAAATTACTCTTCATACTTCTCCTTCTCTAGGTTTTCTATTTCTCTATTTCCCCTTCTTTCAAATGTAAGGACAGCTGTTTTCTTTTTATTCTTAGGTTTTACTAAAACTATCTCTATGGCTCCCTAATTTGCCCCCCTCTCACAGTAAATTTTAGTTTTTATACCCGTATATCTGTGTTGGTATTCCAGTACTAGCGTTAATGTGAAATATTTGGTTTAATACCTATACCCTGTCCATTTCTAGTTTTAACCAAAGAAACTTTTATGGTACCTGTCATAGAAAGTTGATTAGGAAGGAAAATTCATCAGCCAGCTGTTGCCTCCTGGCTTTGGTGTTCCTCCATGCATCACTCCTTATCATTGTAAGTTAGTCAGAAAAGTTCTTGAGGTATCAAATTTTTATCATTATGTTAGAAGACTGCTACCAATCAGTCACTAAAGTCAAGTCTCTACTTTAAAAGACAGGTTGGTTGAGGATTTAACTTAAACATGATTTATTCTTTAGCAGCCAGGAATGTCTACTAAATAGATCCGAGGAAAAAAACAAAACCACAGTAAAATGAGAACACCACTTAATTAATTTTACTAAGCCATACTAGAGTAAATATGTTTTTCATTATTTTTGACAGGCACTGGATAAAATGCCAAGTGATATTAAAATGTTTTGAGTCATATTTGGATGTTTGTATCTTTGTCCTGAAAAATAGTCTAGGATAACAAAAAGAGAACCAGTTGTTCTAAGGCCACTTTAAAAACACATGATAAGAAGTTTCTGATCAGTTCGCATTRTTTCCTGGCTACATGTATTCACAGAGGTTGCTTCTACAAACACATATATCTACTGTTTCCAGGAATAGATAGCATGCTAGTACTTAATAAACAAAAACAAACAAACAAACAAACAAGCAAATCCCTGATAAGGTACATGGCCTGATGGATTAATAAAACCTAGCAAAGAGTCATAATATGTATCTTCTTACAAAAAGGCAGAAATACCAAGCTTTTGTCTTTCCCTGAGTGTTGCTAGGGTAGCATGTATAGACATCCTTACCATGGCCAAATATTGCAGCAACACCACAGGTTTTTCAGAAATCAGTCTTTGGAAAACACCCAACCTCAATAATTCACACTGGGCAGGTTCCCACATCATCAGCTCAAGCACATCCTTGCTCGCAGCCCTGGTGAAATAGCTCCGTGCAGTCAGTTTGATCTGCTCTCTTTCTGCCAGAGATTCCCCTCCTAAATCTGACTCTTTGGGCTGGTACTCCAGTCCCACAGCTGAAGAGCAGCATCATGTGGCTGTTATTCCAGGCTCTTTTAGGAATTTGTTTCATTAGAAGAGCTAATAGGAGGAATTGAACATTGTTGGTATTCAGCACTGCCCTGTTTGAGAAGAATATAAATCACATGGGGCAGAGAAGCACGTTGTCTATGTTGAACTAACCAACTGTACTGTTCASCCAGGGAGGAAAAAATGGGATTTGAATACTATCCCATCTCAATGAAGCTGGGTAGTAATGAAACACAGATCCACAAAAACTCATTCTGTTGTTAGGAATGAGCTGGACTGAGAGCATGTACATGGAACAAGAGAAAGGATTTCRAGAACTGAAAACAAAATTGAAAAACAGAAATAAAGAAGAAAAAACAAATGAGCAAACCACGGGAATCTCAGCACTGTCTACAATACTCTAATAACTATTTGAGAACATGTAGCTACTGAACTCTGGTGACTATTAATTCTGTCAAGAACAAGGGAGCAACCAGTGTAAGTAAATTAAATTGAAGGAAATGGATGCATGCTACAAATGGTGCAATTTGTCCAAAAGACTTTTCAAAAACATTAATGAAGATTTTCTGCTGGGTAAGCTGGTATAATTGTGCTGCACTGTATATTGATTATACAAGAGAGGAAATCTAAGCTAAGACTTCATGCTGCTAATACCTTGTCAAGCTGGGCTAAATGTTGTTTCTTGGACTATTWATATTGGAAATTGAAGTACCGATGCCATTTTTTAGGCTTAGGTTCTTATTTTTTATTATTAATTTAGAACGGCAGTTAGATATCATCTGTAAACATCATCTGTGTTGCTGGTTGTTTTTACAAACAAAATGATATATCATTGTCAAGATACAGCCTTCATAGCTAGGGAGAGAAACTTAAGTTGTGTAAAATCATTAGAACTTCCATGGTAAATGAAAAAAAATAATTCTCCACTTACAAAAAAAGCAAAGTAAAAAAAGTTCAAAGCAAAGTAAAAAGAATAAAACCTCAAGTATTTGGAGTGATTCTGTTCTAGAACAGAGGTTAGCATTTATCTATTTGAAATTGTATTATCTTTTGTTTGTTTGAAGGTGGATAGTTCTTTTGGAATACCATGCAAATACCATGCAATACCAGACAAATGACTGAGTGTTTTTAGAATGAAGAGGTTTGTGATCAGTGGGTGAATTGCAATCTTTAAACTGGTTAACAACCACTGCATCTGTTCTCAAAGAAGGTGCAAGATGTGTATGTTTATTGCACCTAGATGTTTAAGTGACAACACAAAATCTGTTATAAGACTTCCTACACTTAGACATACCAGTGAGTCAATAAAATTCTGGATGACAGTTATTTTTCCCTAGTCAAGTTCCAGATATATTGATTTAACAAGAGGAAATTGTGTCTTCAAAGAAATATGATAAWTTTTATTATAACGAAGATATATGGTCAGACTATGATTTCAACAAAGAGAAACAAGATTTTCCTCAGAAAAAATAAGGTCTATCATTCTGGGGCAAGATTTTCACTTTCAAGTGGAAATCAGCTTCAAAATTAAGACATTCCACTAAGATGACATATTATGCTAATGAAGGCTCTGTGAGAGGAAGGACTTAAGAAATCAGCTTGTCTGGGAAGAAGAGCATCTGGATCTGAATGAAACATCTCCGGATCCAACAGTAAGAATGTGTAGATTAAGAAAATTTTCTTTTTCACTTTCTCACTCATTTACAAAGATGCCCAAAATGTATGCAATTGATAACAGTGCTACTGCAATAAGAGTTACATTCATGATATTTTTAACCTAAGGTAAGCATTAACTTAAATTTATAATGGTAAAGATTTCTTTACCAAACACAGTGGAAAATCCAGAAACTAAGTATAAGCATCTTAAATACCCAGGTCTCCAGCATACTGCTTCATTCATTTAAAATACCACAGTGTAACCTTAGCTCAGTTACAGGGTCCAGAGGAGGAACTAATATTAAAATTGTCAAGTAGGTAAGTGTCTTCTGGCAAAAAATAACATCCAGAAAGACCTTTTCGCATACAGTGGGTGATCAAAGTGCAAACCTGAACTACAAGTACTGCCTAGATATAKGCACAGTCTGCCTCCAATACCTCTGGACCCATTTAGTCCATGTGCTGATGGACTAAAAAAATACAATGAAATAAACCACAGCAAAATTCTCCTGTTTTCCCCAATGCATTGCAGGCAACCACTAGAATTGTTTTGTAAACTATTGTTTGCTCCAGGTTGATGAGAGGGCTCTATATATGTCATGAACAACAGTCTGTCAAGCATGATATTGCAGTCAATATCACATATCAAACTGCTTCTTTTCTGTTGGCTCACACAGGATGGAATAGATCCCTCAGTGAACTAATGAGAGAAGTTTACCTGCGACTACTCCAGTCAGTTACTTGTTAGGTACATAGTATAKGAGGTTTTTAGCTTAAAATATAACCTCTTAAGCAGATCTGTATATTACAGAATTACATAATCACAGAATATTCTCAGTTGGAAGGGACCCAGAAGGATCATCGAGTCCAACTCATGACCCTGCACAGGACCACCCCAAGGGTCACACCATGTGTCTGAGAGCATTGTCCAAACACTGGGGACCCTGTTCCAATTCCTCAACCTCCTCTGGGTGAAAATTTTTTTACTAATATCCAACCTAAACTTCCCCTGACACAACTTCAGGACATTGTCTTTCATCCTGTCATTGGTCAAATATCAGTGTCACTCCTCTTCCCCTCAAAAGTAAGTTGTAGGCTGCAGTGAGGTCTCCCCTCAGTCTCCTCCAGGCTGAACAAACCAAGTGACCTCAGCCACTCCTCATACATCTTCCCCTCAAGGCCCTTTGCCTTCTTTGTTGCTCTCCTTTGGACACTCTCTAATGTCTTTCTTGAATTGTGTCCCAAACTGCCCCCARCACTGAGGTGAGGCTGCCCCAGCTCAGAGCAGAGYAGGACAACCCCCTCCCTTGCCTGGCTGRCAATGTTGTGCCTGATGCACCCCAGGGCAGGGCTGGCTCTCCTGGCTGCCAGGGCACTGCAGGCTCATGTTCAACTTGCCACTGACCAGGACCATGACCCCCAGGTCCCTTTTTGTGGCTCTGTTTTCCAGCCTTTCATTCCCCAGCCTGTCCATACACCCAAGGTTGCTCCCTCCCAGGTACAGAATCYGGCACTTTCCCTTGCTCAACTTCATATGGGTGAAGCTGGTGATTGCCCAGCCCTGTGATTTATCAAGGTCTCTCTGCAGGGTCTTCAAGGGAGTCAAAAGCTGCTCCCAATTTTGTATAATCTGTGAATTTGTGTTGTATCCCTTAGAGTCTTGCATCCAAATTGTTTATTAAGATGTTGAAGAGGAGTGACCCTAAGATACAACCCTGTGGAACCCAAGTGCTGACCAGTTGCCAGCTGATGTTCTGAAGGTCCAGCTCAGACAACAACCAAACTGTGGGTACCTTGCAGGGCTTCCTGTTTGGACACTGTTACTGAGTGATTACCAAGCAGATGAAATTCCAAGAGAATTCCAAGGTCTTCCAATAAGGAAAATTTAATCTTTTTCCTTTCTGAAGCATGAATTTGATAGTTGCTGCCTTATTATCATTTTCCCTATGAGATTCCATATCATTCAGCCATAAAAAGGGTTTTAATAAACAACTAGATTAGAGTTGACACTTATACAATTTAAATAGACTGCAGTGGCCAAAAATAAACAGGTACAAGTCAAATTGAAAGAAAAAAGTGAGGGATGGTAACTTAAATTAGCTGTGGAAATGCACCAGGCTTTATGATGGACATGACTGACAACATCAGAAGAAAGGACAGTGAATTACTTTGTTATTAGTTAGACCCTAAGACAATTCTGGCAAATAAATGACCAGTGGCAGAAGTCTGCACCTTGATTATTAAATGCAGTTAAAACAAAAGTTCCAAGATTGATTCTTAAAGTACAATAAAATTCTAAATATTTTGGAATTTAGCTTGAAGATCTTCCTATAACAAAATGGTCCAGGGAGAACTGAGCAGAGAAGAAGTGTGGAGGAAGCAGAAGAGAATGAAAAGGTAACAATAAAAAATCCTGCAGCAGATAAGGACAGAGAAGCAATACAGAGGAAGAAAGCATTTCAGGAGGCATTTTATTAAGTTACAGTAAAACTGAGCAGACATGGTATAAACCAAAAATATAGGAGCCAACAAAACACAATAATGACATGCAACATACGATAGTAACATGCAATTGTAAGTATAACATACAATAGTAACTGCATSTGAGTTTTGCAGGTGAACTCTAAACTGGTCAGTGCTGAAACATGGGAATGCAGAACTCAGGTTTCCATACCAAAAATATACCCTCTTACTTTTATTCTCTTGGTGCACTAGACTAGATAAGTAGACTAGATTATGTAGAATATTATTAACTACAACTACCTTGATGATTCTTTAAGTAGAGTCTAGAGAGTACATATGTACTGAGTGATAGTACCAAAAGGGTATAATTTGCCCCAAAGAAGAGAGCTATTTTGAATCTTCATGATATAAACAAAGTATTTGTTTGTTATTTTACTTAGYTTGTATTTTTAAAAAGAGTGGATCATGAATCCTTCTTAGATTCTGGTCCAAAAAGACAGGGAGTACAACAGTAACTTGTGGAAGGGGAGAAGACTTTTAATGACATGGAGGAGAATATTTGGAAACTTACAAGGAGCAATCAATTACATAACTTCATTCCATACTGCTAAGAAGCTTTAGAGTTCGTACTCTACTTTTATTCTGAACATTACTCATCTAGACAAAACTGAAATACCAGTCTTCTTGCACAAGCTGTGTCCTGATTACTGAAACGCAATTCCACATCAAGGGGTGCAGCAAGCTAGGACACAGTGATTCCTCTCCCTGCAGGAGATGAAGTCCATTGCCAAGACACTTCAGAACAGCATGCTGAGGCCTGTGAATGCAATAGGAYGTGCAGAGGAAGCGGATGACTGAGATGAGAGAAAAGAGACACATTATGCTGATGAAGGCTCTCTGGCAGGAAGGCTCTGTCAGATTTAAAATAATGCATAGGGTTACTCACAAAGAGGAAGCTTTGACTGCCAGCTTGTCAGGAGAGAACAGCAAACCTCTGAATGAGAGGTTTTCCAGTCCAACAGGGAGCCAGTGTTGAATTGGACTTCAGGGTAAGGATATGACAGAACAGAGATGTAGTGATCGGGTAGATTGGACACAAAAATGAGTGGTAAGGACTGAGTGAAAAATAAAAACCTACCTGAACAAAACTGAAAAGATATTGAAAAAAATAGTAAAGTGTAATGTGTCTAGCACTACCATAAAATTCCATCTACAGTTGGCAAAGTCCATACAAAGGCCTGCTAATAATCATCCATTGGGAAATACTACTGAGATTAAGCAACCTCAGCTGTGGCAGAGGAAAACTTTAAATAAAAACAGGCAAACAAACAAATAAAAGGCAGGGAAGAAAGTGTTCCAGAAACCTGTGTTATGAAAACTTCCCTGTCTGACCATTCTGGGGCCACTCTGGCAGTGACACTTCAATCTCTAAGACTRTCACTGATGGGACCAAAGCCACTAAGCAGTGGGCAGCCCTAGTGAACTCCCCGGAATCCCTGCACATCCCACTCTCACTCAGCCAGACCAGGTCTCCCAGAGCAGAGTCTGAGACCTCTGGATCCTTAAATTCATCATAGCACTACAACAGCAGAACAGCTCAAGCGGCGCGTTCGAGGTGGGACCCCGAGAAAAGGAATCCRTGAGCTCTTACATGGTGAGAGTTTGTTCACTAGATGGTCTGGGGTGTCCCATCTGAGCCATCGGCTCATGCTGTGTCTGAATGTCCRTGTCTGAGTGTCTGAGTGTCCAGTCACCTGGTTGGGACACAGGTCCCTTGTCCTTCGTTGTGCAAAGTGCCCTCTGCCCCTTGCTTGGGGCTCTCTCCACTTCCCTGACAGCCTGCAGCTCTCACTGCAGCTGCACACCCAGCTGCCCRCACCAAATGCATTCCTCAGCACTTGCTTCAGCTTTACCAAGAGCTTCAAACACAGTTGAGGTTTTATGTTTCAAATCCTACAGCTATCCTGCAGCAATGCTGCCTGCAGCAATCTGACASCATGCAGATTTATGGCAGCAGAGGCAGCTCTGATTGCCCAGTCACATTTAAGACTCCAGCAGGTTTCAGACCCACAAATGAAAACAAACAGGTATTATAGCCTTGCCCATTCCTGGGACATCAGTGTATTGCACTGAGATAATGCTCATCAAGGTGTTCATACAAGGTAACACATAATGAAAACTCTTATTCCTAGGTAGTTTTTAAATGTTCACATGAAATAGAGGTGTTCAACACAGATTTCCCAGTCCAAGGCTCATTGAAGTCAATGGCAGCTTGGACTGTGTACTAAAAAAGATATACAGAATTTTGATTTTCTTCAATTATTCATTTTATGAATAAATAAGYCCCTTTTAAAATAAACTGGGGTTGYTAATTGCCAATTTAGTTGMAGGCCCAGAAATAAGAAAATCTGGGTAAGACTTAGTCATGGCTAGATTTTCATGTTAAGCACAAATATAAACATGTAAACTACAGACAAGCAGACACTATGGTTAAGGGCCACCAGTAATTATATCAAGATTGAAGAAGTAAATCTTTTTTAGCATACTATACTGAGAAATTAGTGGGTTTGGGTTGTGGGGTTATTTTCCTTTATGAACAAGATGTAGAAATTAATAGTAGAAGAAATTAATGGTGCACAACAGAGTTATCCTGTTGCTGTTCAAAACATAATTGTTCTCCCCGAATGTCATTCAGTTTTATTTTTTGTTGTATTTCTTTGTCCACAGCTCATAAATTAAATGTTTACAACTTTCTATCAACATTCTCAAATATTAGCAGTTATTAAATAAATCTCATGTTAGAGTATTTCTGTTAATTTGTGTGTCCAATGTTCAACTAATTTAGATACTTGGGATTATATTTCTAAAGGATTAATAAAGCCAAGTGTTTGCTCTATCACTTTTTAAAGGTAGGTTAGGCAAAGAAAGAACTAAATAAAACTTTTCAGAGATGATAACTTTGCTACTGTACCATATAGCAAAAAGTGTTAGGAATTTACAAAACATATGAGTTTAAGAATATGAAATGGTTACTACAGCGAAAATTATTTGATAAATCAAGTGAGAAAAATACAATAAAAAACAAACCTACACTCACACAGCAGCAGTGTGAGAGGCAATCTGGCAATGTGTCAAGGTAGATACCACTTTTTTCATTTTAGARCTCAAACTTATCACTATAGCCTCAGTTTGGACACATGGCTCAGTTCCAAAAAAAATCATAAAGCCAAATCCCTTGCAGGAGGTTTTAATATGATCACTAAAGAAAGATCTCTGGCAAGCTGATAATATTTAGCTGAACTTTTCCAAAACGCCATTCATGAAAACCACTCTCAGTCCTGTGATTTCCCAGACTCAAAGGTTAACTGCCTCCCTAAGATCAGCTGCTTTCTTACATCAGCTGCAAAACACCTTCTTACCATCCTCTCCACTAATATCTCATAGCTTTCTACAACATATCCTGCCCTAGGTACTTCAGATATCAAGACTAATATTTATACGCTCAGGGTTATCATTCATTCTCTTCTACCRACAACTTTACTTTCAATAATGAAAATGACCTCTAGATAACAGGCACAAAACCATGCCAATTTCTTTTAATATGTCATCTTGGAGAGATTTTAAATAGTTCTCACACTGCTGCCTCTACCTGACACACACACCAGAACTTGCACTGGAAAATTAATACTTCCAACAGCCTTGTCACTAAATTTATCTTTTCAAACAACCTCTCCAGAGTCTGATGTGCACTGAATGAATCCAGGTTGTGCCTCAAGTCATAATTTAAGCTTGTCAAAGACCTCCACAACCACCACAAAAATAGTCTCTGCAGAAGATCCATCAAAATCCTCAGATCCTTTACCTCAGTTTCTTGAAGAATATTGCTATATTTCATACAGTGTACTCAGTACTATTACTGAAATTATGTGTGTGAAAATAAACAATCATTATGCACCAAAATAAACTCAATCARACAATCAATAAAGGACTGAATGACCCAGCTACCAGTAGGGGAAAAATGTTTTTGAGAAAATAATTTCTTGATTGTCTCAGCCTACATCTTCACAAAATGAACATTGAAAGTATGCTCATAATTTTATAGGACAGCAAAAATCATCAATTCTATAGGAGTACTAGTTCTAGGACTTAAGTAACCACTCCACCCACAAACAGTCACATAAATATCTTCRTGTACAATCTGCAACACACCTAAATTTCGGTTGATTTGCTCTCTCTGTGTTTGGCAGATGGTTACCTTACCACCCTTCCATGTTAAGATCCCTTTTTTTCTCAAATGACTTTGCTGAGATAATATCTAATTAAATATAAAACTGGTTCTAAATCTAAAACTGTTCTCAAATTTATTRTAAAGTTTGCTTTTTAGGCTTCAGCCTTGAAAGACCTATATGCCCAAATGATTTGCTTCACATATTGTACCATCCACTTAAAAATTTTGGCTGGTCAGAACAACTTATGTCCTCTCTAAAGCTTTTCTCTTTTACATGATCCTTATCAAAACTGAAGACAGAATCTCCTGTAACTGTCATATTTTAGGAGTCTGAGKATACTGTTACCCATTTTTTATCTGATCTGTGTCAGTATCTCATTCCCTTTTTGCTRTTAGAAATATACTAAGCAGTATTGTGCATGAAATAGATGGCTGATTAACCATCCCAACAAAGCTCTTGCAATAAAAATGGGATTATTGTCACTCTATTATTATTATATATCATCATCCGAACTGACTTCCTGTTAACAGATGGTATAGTGCATTTTATCCTCATTTCTGCAAATCCAGATGTTTTTGTTTGAGTGATATTATATTTTTAGGTGTCTGTCTTGTGATGAGATTGGTCTACATTGTATAACTATGGCTGCTTAAAAATTGGGCATGTAATCTAAATTGGTCATGTGAGCTCCATCCTAGCTTCTGTAGGCTCTAKATCCCCTGGTCTCACAGTCTCCTCCAGAAGGTGATTTATCCCGTTYTGAAATAAATGTCTAAGACAGGTGGGACAGATTGCTCCCACAAGACTGAGAGTTAGCTTCTTCCCTTGATAACTTGTTTGAGTCATTGGTTACAGCCTCCCATTACAAATACTACAATGTATTACTGATCTGAATATTCCAGTTCCAGACCTCATGACCTTTACCAKCTTATTTTTTAAGATTTAATTGGGGAGTTATTTCTGTGCAGTATGTTGATAATCATTTTTCTTCTTTCCTTCTGTTTGGCTCCAAACCTTTAATATGTTGGGTATGAGTACTCTCATGTTGATGCCTGGAAACTCAAAGTATTACAATCGTTTTCTAGTYGAGTTCATAGCTTCAATAAAGTATTTCATTTTCTTCATTAAGAACACAGACCAGATGTATATATTAATGAATTAATCTTTTAAAAATCTTTAGAAATCTTTGCACAATCCTCAGCAAATTGCAACTTTGGAAAAAAAAAAAAGAAATAAACATTGTTAATCTYTTTATTAGGTAATAGCTTTATCCTGGCTATTTTCCAGTCTTTGCAGACCAGACTTTATTCAATCAATGGAAGTTTGTCCAAATGTTTTTATGGTACCTCATCCTGGCTAGAAGTATGTTGTGGAGTCCKTATCAATTAACTGTTTCTAAGACTTTGAACAATAATTCCTGGTCTGCTTTACTATGAATACTTCCTCATCCTGTAGAAGTCATATTGGCAAACATCCATTTTAATAATTTGTTGGAAGAGATGGAGAATAATTGTTTAACCCCTGATATGGGTCATATTTTTATTATCTCTCAATAAAAGAGCTGCATAATGTATTGAACAGACTACTTTCCTYGCTAGGGAAAAAATTTGTCTTTTATTAAAGCTATTGACTTAAACTAACTCATTCTAATAATGACTGCCCTACTAAACATGGTGGAACAAGAAACAGTTATGTAATAGATAGAGCTTCACAGAACTGTTTGTGTATAGAAGGGTTAAACAGAAAAGATGATCAAATTTCTGCAGTAAAAGTCTTGATTGACACCCATTCAAAACTTTAACTCTACATTGGAAATTCAGAACAAATGCTACAGAGAATGCTGCAAGAACTCTCAAGAGACATTGTTTATCCATTATCAGTTTGTGACGGATGTTTTCTTTAGATTTTATACTCATTTCAACTCTTTTGTCTATTCTTTTCTTTAAAGGTCTTGTAGAGAGCTAATGGAGCCGTGAGACATAGGTCTGCCACAGGCTGACAGAAATCTCTGAGCTCAGCATTTTGACACACCACCTTAGCAGAGAAAAGTGTTCTTTCTGTGTTTTGTACAAAAATTAATTTTGCTACAACTGTGTAAGGAATGTTTGCAAAATACACAGCAAGGATCTACGTATATTTCTGTATAGAACTTTTTATTAAAGTTGATGGAATTAGATGATCGTAACTAATGGAAGTGTTACATGTTTAGCTGTTTATCTGGATGCCATATGCACCTCTCTTTCTATGAGTAAAATAAACAACAGATTTTTTTTTTAATTTTTTTTTTTTTTGGCTCATTACATTCCAGCTAAAAGCTTTAGCTAAGCAGTAAAGCTGCCAAGCCCACAGGTTTACACGTCTTTRGCCAGCTCTGTTTTTTCCTGCCACACAGTCTTGGGCACAGGTGTAATTCATTTAAATGAGGACRTTGACCCTACTCCTTTTTAAGATAAAGCTCAAGCATACAATTGAGGCATATTTTTTCCTTTCTTGTCTTTCATTTTAACACAGGTACAACATTTTGAGTTGGCATGGAGTAACTTCAAAAAGTGAAATGAAGAGCAGAGGAAATTTTTCCTTGTATAACCTATTGGAAACGTACACAGATTTTTTTTTTCCTTTTCATTTTCTCTCTTCATTTGCTTTATTTGGTGGAAAAAAAATACACATAGGACCAGTGAGGAGGGCAGTGTCTTGGTTTCACCTGCTTTCAGCTGGGCTACAGTTCATATTTTTCTTAAGTAGCTGGTACAGTGCTGTTTCTAGGATTTTGTATGAGAATAAAGTTGACAGTACCCTGATATTTTGGCTGTTAGTGAGTAATGTGTACCCTAAATAAAGGACTTTTCAGTGTCTTATGCTCTGCAAGCCAGGAGATACACCAAAAGCAGGGAGGGAACATAGCTGGGACAGCTGACCTGGTCTGTCCAAAGGGATATACCATACCATGGAGTGTCATGCTCAGTGTATAAACTTTGGGAGTTACTCAGAAATAACTGTTGCTAGGTATTGGTCAGTGGGTGGTAAATGCAGCCTTCTCTGGATCATATTCATCCCACTTCTCAGGGTGGGGAAGCTGGGGGAAGAGGAGGACAGAAGACAAAGCAACACAGAATCATAGCCACATAGAATGGTTTGGGTTGGAAGGGACTTAAAGGTCTTCTAATTCCAAGCCTGCTGCCCTGGGCAGGGACACCTTGGACTAGGCCAGTGTGCTCAAAGCCTCATCCAGCCTGGCACTGAACACTGYGARGGATGGGACATCCACAGATGCTCTRGGTAATCTATGGCAGTGCCTTACCAMATTCACAGGAAAGAATTTCTYCCTAATATCTATTCTCAACCCACACTCTTACAGTATAAAGCCATTTCCCCTTGTTCTATTCCTACTTGCCCTGCCAAAATGGCCCTCTACAGCTTTTTTGAAGGCTCCTCTGCTTGCAGGATGAGGATGTGCAAGGGTCTGGGGCAGGCAGCAGTTCCCAGCTCCGAGGGATGAGCTTACAGCTCTCAGGAAAACATCTTGCATGTTTGGAAAGTTAGTTCTCTGCCACCCTGCTCTCTGCAGCCATTTGACACCAGYTGCTTCCCAAAATCAGGAAGTCTGAGGCTCTGCTGTGGGAAGCAAAGAGCAAAAAAGTTTCTCTGAAATTCTGGCTCTGTATACACCCTGTTTATCTTCCTCATTACCTGTTGTTTTTCCCTGTGGGGTCTGCAAGAACTCTTTCACCCAAGTAAAGRATGTCACCAGCTTCTGGAGCGGAAATAAGCGGGAGCTAAACCTTCCTGATGGTGTTGGCATTAGCCTTGGCATCTGAGGGGGGTTTGAAGCAGRCATGAAATGACTCCRTGCCATAGGCAGAGACACTTTGCACCAGACCACCTTGCAGCAGACACTATCAGCAGGATGGCCAACAGCGTCCTGAGGTGCATCTGGCACAGCATTGCCCCCCATGAGATTTTCTTGCCAGAAAATTGAGCACATTTGAAACAGCAGCTGTACAGCCTAGTGCTCACTGCCTACTTGCTGTCCCTCCAATAAGATTCAGTTTGTCAGTGTGACTGGCCATTCAGGACACAACATAGAAAATAAATCTAGTGGTCTTTATGCTCACCTGTTAGATTTTGTCCCAAATGGATGAGAAGTATTTTCAAGGTCAGGTTCAGCTGAGAGATTTTATCAGAAATTCTTTTTGTGCCTCTYAGCTACTGTCTCCCAGAGCACTGATAACTGACTTCACTGATAAATCTAAATTTGCTTGTCCTCTCACCTCAGTGTTTTTCTTCAGTATATCGTCTTTTCTACTTTTTTAATCAGAATAAAAACCGAGGTAGTGACAGTTAAACTGTATTACCTTGTATTATTTCATGCTATTTACAGTGAATGGACAGTTGTAACTTTTCACATCTGGCCACTGTGTCTTGAGGACTAAGTTACATTTCACTGAGAGCCTTTGAGCCAGGGCTAATCAACACTCACTGGGATCTATTAGATTCTTTTACTCACGTTAGCTGTTAGAGAGCTTTGTTGGATATTCATRTCTTGATCTGCCCAGACAGATAGATTTTTCATGGCTGGGAACCACGTGCTGCCTTTATGTGTCACAGCTGCTCTCTGAGCTGTTTATTTATCTATTTCCCTTGATTAAAAATAAAGGTCATMTGAGTCCATGTTCAAGCCTTCCTTTTCAACCATGGAAACAGAATCATAGATTCATTTAGGTTGGAAAACTCCTCTAAGATCATTGAGCCCAACTTAACACTGCCAAGTCCACCACTCAACCGTGCCCCTAAGTGCCATATCCACACATTTGGTRCACTTTCAGGGATTGTGACTTCACTGCTTCCCTGAGCAGCCTGTTACAGTGGTTGATAACACTTTCTGTGAAGAAAAGTTTCTGTGATGAAATTTTTCATAATAGTCAATCTAAACCTTCCCTGGCACAGCTTGAGGCCATTTCCTCTYGTCCTATCACCTGTTACCTGGGAGAAGAGACTGGCACCCACCCACTACAAGCTTCTTTAAGGGAGTTGTGGAGAGTGTTCTCCCCTAAGCCTCCTTTTCCCTGGGGTCAGGCTGATGAGAGCTCTCTTCTTCTCCTTCTAGCCTTTCCTGCAGATTCCATTTCCTAACTTCCAGTCAAATGGAACCTTCCCAGTAAGCAAGAATTAACCATTTAAATCATTCTAAGTGGCTCGGTGAGCTTTTCTGCCAGTTCTCTCAGTACTCTTGGGATCCCATCCGGCTTCATAGATTTTTATGTGTCTAAGTGGTGCAGCAAGCCTGCTTGGATTATTGGGACCTTCTTTGGCTTTCTATCTCTGTCTTTCATCTCAGAGGTCTGGATACCCGGAGAACAACTGGTCTTACTATTAAAGACTAAGGAAAAGAAGGCATTAAGTACCTCAGCCTTTTCCCTTTTATCACTATGTTTCCTCCCACATACAATAAAGGACAGAAATTCTCCTTAGCCCTTCTTTTCTTTTCTGGATTTATAGAATTTTTTTTTTTTGGTCTTTTCCATATCATTATATTTTTACTGTTATATTACTGTAGATGATAATAATCCAAATGGCAACAAAATTGTTCTAAAATAGRCTCTACACACACACACATATAGATATATATAAACAGCGCTCATTCAGTGTCATTTCACCCTAGTTCACCCAAAAGGATCTATTAACAAGAGCCCCAGTTGCCCTTGCCTTCAGGGGTGGGTTGTAACATCTTCTTGCTTRCTTCTTTAAGAATTGAGAACTCTTTTATTTTGTGACTGCTGTGTCCAAGACAGCTTCCAACCATCACATCACCCACCAGTCCTTCTCTGTTCACCAACATCCCCACTTGGCTCACTTATCAGCTGTGCCAGGAAGTTCTTTACCACACTCTTCAAGAACCTCCCAGACCCCTTTTTTGTCTCCTAGGTYGCATTTTCAGCAGACATCTGGTAAACTGAAGTTCTTCATGAGAACAAGGGCTGGAAATTGTGGGACTTCGCTCCCAGCTGCTTATAGACTATTTTATATTCTTCTATACCCTGGCATCCAGTTGTACAAGACAMCCCCCYTTGTCTCCTTTATAGCAACTATTGTAGTTTTCTTGTTGCACAGTGTCCTCCAGCTCCTCCTGTTTTTTAACCATTTGTTGCCCGAGTCTATCAATTTAGATGCACTTGGCCTATTGATCTTGCTCCTTTTTTGGGGGAGAAATCCTAATTCCTAGTTGACCATTCTCAGGAGTTTCCATAGTTTCCAAGACATCAATAGCCTTTGTGTCTTTACTGTTGCATGGATCTTCATCCCCTACCTCCACTGAAATAGCAGACCAAAGGACCCCGCTTACACATAGTCAATCAAATATTGGCATGATGCTCTCCTGATCTCTAGCAAGCCTACTTTTATCCCTCTTTCCCTTCAAATCCAGTTTAGATTTCTTTCCAAGAGCCCTGTTGACTCCTGAATGAAGATAATTTTTGATCTTTGAGACAAGTGTACCTCATCTGTCATCAGCAGGTGAGGTCATGTAGAGTAATTCATGATCAAAAATCCCAAAATTCTGCTGGTGATCCTGATGCCTTAAGTTTTAGCTTTCATATTTTTCTGTACTGCCTTAGTATGTGACTCTGAACTTCATATAAAGTGTTAACAAGTTCTCTTCACAGTTTAGTTAGACAAAACAATCATTTTCCAGCCTGAGAAACAAGGACAGTGTTGCAGCTTCAGGCCTAAAAAACATAAGCTACAGTGAACTGAGGAGAGCAAACTGGGAGGATGGGACTTCATAACCTGAAGCTGTAWTTGGACAATTAATCACAATATGTAAATGGACCAAAACTTATAAAAGTGTGAAAACTCGTAACTCGGAGTCCATCTTGGGTGTAGCCCTGGCCAGGCTCTTGTACTGCCCAAGGTGTACCCTTTGAAGACCTTTTTAATACATACCTACTTTATTCCTTTAACACTGCCTAGCCTCTGCTCTAGGTAGCCTCTCTGGGCATCAATACTGGACTCAGATATCTGTATTGATCTGCTGCACCMTTATGTTTCTTTCCTTATCATTCCCTGCAACTGGAAGGATAGAGATGAGCACTAATTGTGCTCCTGATCCCTTAACTGGTCAGGCCAAGGCCCAGCAGTCTCTCTTGATTGACCTTGAGCTTCTTGTTGCAACTTCATCATTGTCTGCCTAAAAAATCAATAATGGATGATAACCTGAGGGTCGTACCAGSGCAGGAAGCTTTCTCTTCAAATCATTAACCCAGGCCCTGGGAGGAGTGCAGGCTTCCCAAAGAAGTGGGTCCACTCTGAATATTGGGGCTTCTGCTCCCTTCAGAAGGGAGTCTCCTGAGACAATGGACCCATTTTTTTTCCTCTATGGCACCAGCTCAGACACGGGGCATAGGCTGAGCCAACCTCAGCAGCACCTCCATGTTAAATGAACCACCGCCCTCACCACTCTTCGGTTACACTTGCAGAGCCYTGCGCTTACAATGCAATGCCACACRTGGGGATGCATCTGCTGTGCCAGGTAGGGACCTGTCACCACTGCCTGCTGGCCCTTAAGTCACTGCATTCAGCCAGGCAGAGAGAGAATAAGGAATCCTCTGTATTAGGCATCCTGTCCATCTGTTGGCCTTTTGGGCCTCCCAAATGAAGAGGAAGCTTTTCTGTCAGGGGTAAAGAGCAATACAGGAGTGGTCATTGCTGCTAATTTAGATTTTGCTTCATATTCTTCATATTTCTGTCATTTGGACAAGCATAATCCTGTTATTTTTTTGCAATTTTGYTGACTCCGTATGAGGTCTGACTATCTTTTGTACTGTTTCAATGATTGAATCTTTAAACACTAAAACTTTAAACTAGTTTGAGTTGCACACTCTTGTATCCCAGTTCTTGCTTATCTAAGAATGTCCACATAAGCCTGCCTTCTTTTACCCATGCATCCTCATGGAAAACTGAAAAAAGGGGTACAACCTGTATGTACAAGCATTGAGGGAGGTAAATAATATATGAGTAGGGATTTTTATATGCTATTCATTCAACTGAAATATCTCAAAAAGACTACTGATGTAAAAAGAACTACAAAAATAAACAAAAAACCCAGTAAATAAACAAAATCATTGGTAGAGCTCACCATGCAAAAGGAAATCTTGCTTTATTTATTCCGTGAGTATAAATACATTGATACTGTTCAAAKCAAGAACATGCTGTTTTGGAACAAAATGCACACTTCAATTATCAGCCAGGAGCCTATTCCTCTAATTAGGCTTTCCTCCATATTCAGATATACCAGCTTTGTTGACAGCAGAGAAARGCTGATGCATGTTTGGGGGAGAAAAGGAAAAGGGGAATAGGATAATCAGGCACTAAGGAAGAACCTTGTCCCTCTTTCATCCGGGAAATGTCTGAAGGGACATTTTCTTCAGGCCACGTGGGAAGAGTATCTAAGGATACTCAACGTCTGCCTCAGGATAAAGTGTGTCCTGAAGTCAGATGAGAGAGATCCTCTACAGAARCCACCCTCTTATATTAAATTCTTTAAATTCTGTGCAACTAAGTCACTTCAAAAGTGATTTAGGAATATGAGCAAAGAAAGCATTTCACTAATAAGTGTCTGTGTAACAAAGACATTAATCAGAATTTTAGTCCTTTCCTGCTAAGGGGATAAAGAAAAGATTTGAGATAAACTGTACATATGAAGAGAAATATCTGACATTGTTATCTAATAATATGATCAAAGGAAAAATTAACAGAGGTGAGTARAACTCAAAGCTTTTGTAGAGCACAATTGCATTTAATGGTAGCCTCCTGCCCCCCTGCTTTCAAATGAAAAGCAGGTAGAAGACCAATAATTTATAAGCTTGCTTTTGAAGCACTTACTAGTGATCAAATGTTCAGGTTTAATTAAACGCATGTAAAGTAGAGGAAGCAGTGAAAGACACTTGAATTTTTAGGTTGTAGCTCCAACCAAAATCCACTGAAGTCAGGGCAATAGGATTTGTTACATATTTTGACATTAAAGATAAAATTCAATAAAGTAATGGAAATAAAACCACAATAGAAGTTGTTTAACTTTTAAGAAAATAAGATTTTTTTTTTAATTTTTTAATTCTTCAGTACAAGAGGTAGAGAAGGAGTAATAACTTTTGTTGCTTGGGATGTTTGCAGGAACATGCTGTTTGTTATTAACAGAGACAATGGGCATAGCAGCAAGAAAAATTTCCAACATTGTTTCAGGAGTTAGTATTGCTGAGAGGTTTACTGGAGTTCACCTGTCTGGATTCAGATAGATTTTTAGAATGATCGGGCATATCTACTCTTAATAAAACTTACTATTTTTACTTTAACCATATTATC
>QVAJ01000124.1:1838110-1923713 GCA_003546035.1 Mixornis gularis
AAAAAAAAAAAGGGAAGCTTGCTCTGCATCATGAATCTTTATTTCTTATATACTAGCTGGTACAATTTTAAGAAATGTTTAAAAATATTCAGTTTAGAAAAGTAAAAAAAAAACCCAAACAAACTGTAACTGATTGGAAGACTGTCGTCTCTGTGTAATTGCCAAATTTCAGTTCTTTGTTGTACATACTTTAGGTTGCTAATTTTCTCATTCAATCCCTAGCAATAAATTTGATGTCTTGTTTCCTGATGTCTTCTRTAAAGGCAAATCTTTCTACAGGGCAAGCTACAGCCTACTGACCAATTTAATTTCATCCACTTTCACCTGCTCTACTGACCCAAGCTTCTGTGACTGAGAATGGGACCTCATTATTGTTTTCTGTTCAGATATAATATTTCCTTCTGGTTTAGATTTCTTGAGTGGGAAAAGAAAATAAAGTTGTCATACAAGCCTCTATTTTTGCCCTGATTTGAGGGTACAGAATCTGCACATAAAACTCGTGGGTTGTTATACAACTAACGTCCCATTTTTTACTGACAGAAAATAATTTGCTAGAATGCGTGGATGTGGAAAAATTAAGTTTTTTGAGAGGGAATAGGTTTGYTTAAAATTTTAAGGTGATATATTGTAGGAGCATGTCTCACTCCAGGTTATCAGGTCTGTTGACCTTGACATCTTCTTAGATGGTTTCCAGCTTCTATTTAACTATGAGTTTTGTCCTGAAGAAAAGAGATATTATATATGCCACTGCGTGTGTTGAATKTTTCCTTGGTGCCATTCTGTGGTATTTGCAGCCCTCTTTGACATTATCAAATGGATTGACATTTCAAATATTTGCAGTGCTCAGCGGGTACTAATTCAGTGAAGGTGAACCATGAGTTGCTCACATAGTGGCACAGCAAGTGATGTGTGTCTATTTAATCACAGCTGCCGAAATGAGATCAAAAGGCACTGTGTTGTTAAACCCTTAAAGCGGCTGTCACAGTGGAGAGATCAGGAGGGGCCCACCACAGGAAGCAGAGTAAAGAATAAACTTGGACTTGCAGCCAGTGCAATTCTGCTGTTGGCTGTATCCTGGTGGRGATGACTAAACTGGGACATTCAGGGGAGTGGCTGTGCAGGTGAACTGTGCCTGGCCAAAACTCTCTCCCACATAGATATGCCCAGTGTCAGGAGTACCAAAAGACTTTTCTTTAAATGAATTTGTGTGATCATTTTTCCCTAGGTAAATTATGGTTTTAACTTCACTTCCAGTATTATCCAATTTTACTAGTTTTCTCTCTGAAAGAGAACTTGTTCAGCTTTTAGCTGTTATTCTGGACCATGACAAGGCTTCCTGTAACCCCGGAGTTCAACCACAGCAGATACTTATTTGCCCTAGACCAAGATCTCCCTGGCTGTTATTCCTTTACCTGCTGAGAGCATGTATTAATTGCACAGCTGCACTGCACAGTTTCTAGCCAGGAGAGGGCAATAGCATCCACCAGCTGCTGTGCAGGAACAGGAGAAGGCTTGGAAAATGTGGGGTAGACGATGGCACAGAGGGTGGGGAAAAAGAAGATAAAGCAGCTAGTGGTTGCAGATGATGCACAGTAAGTGTGATGGCTCCTAGTTCCRCTTAAATATTTGGTCAGGACTCTGTCACTGCTTCAAGCTCCATCTTGGCTCTTTCTTATTTAATATACCACCACATGTCAACAGTTGTGTTAGCACGAGCAAACAGAAGCTCCACTAGGTAATTCAAAACRGAACTCTACACTGAATTACATTACGTCAGATGATCGTGTTCCTTACCTTTGCTGAAACAAGCAGGCATAATGATACAGAGAATGAGGTAAGGTTTTCTGTTTATCTAAAGCCAAATCACCTGGCTTTTAAGATCAAATATTGAAAAAAAACTTGACAGCGAAGCACCTGTGACTTATGATTCCATACTGGTTATTTGGCTCAGTAAAAAAATCTGTGCACAATATTTTATGATCTGTGTCACACAGAAGGTCAGAAGACATGATCTAATAGTCCCTTCTGGCTTTAAAACATGAGAATCAGAATCTAAACTAGACTGTAATTGAACTTTCTTTCTGTGTGTATAATCTATATGCACAGAATATTACCAGATTCTAGGTCTGTAAGTGTTCAGAAACTCTCATTTCATTCCTCATACCCTTTATCTCCCTGAGAAGCGATTCCCAAATTGTAGCCCTGACAGGTTTTCTAAACTTCCCTTCTCCCTACCCATCCCGTGCAATGCCTTCCCTTCACTCAGGTGTTCTCTACCCTCAGCTGTGAAACAGCAGACATTGTCAGTCTGAGTGGCTTACTTGAGAGTCGCTGTGGTCACGGGTTTCCTGCTTCTATGATGACAGAACACACGTGAATCTTTGAAGAAGTATCTTCCTTTTTTCAGTTACTTGTAAACTATTTCTTCATCACCTACCCTGTTCAGAATGGTAGATTCAGACACTTGGACTTAAGCAATGTAAAAATGTTTCATGATTATTTTTGTAAATATTCCAATTGTCAATTACCTTAAGGCAAACTCTATTTGGAGGTCAGATCATACCATTGGAGGTCAGATCATACCATGAAAAATCCAGCACGATTTTGGAGGGGAGAATGGAACTACTCACACAGAATTAAAATCTGTGAGTTTACCTATCCCAGTGGCGCTCAAGAATTTTACAGAGCCTTTACTGTTGTTTATTATTTTTCATGGAAAATTGTCTCATTGAGARCCTGCCTACTTGAAGTCCCTAGTGTTTTCTGTCCTCATTTTGGAAAACATAGCTGCAAAAGTAACTAAGGACTTTATTATTTTTTATCCTCTCCTGTGAGATATTTCTGCATCTTTTTAGTCTCCAGTGGCAAACACCACCACACTGCATGTAGTATTCACTGTAAAATTAAATGAAGCATGTGTTGGAGCACCTGAGAGCAACTGAAAATAATTGAAATGAGCTGTAAACTCTCATTACTCCCATTAAGGTTTATTTCTCATAAGAAACATTACTGAGGAATTTGATGCCAACCCTTTTGATTCCTCTTGATGTGGGCTGGAACAAGAGTGGCATACAAGACACTAGAACAGAACACAACAAAAATGTAAACTGCTGGTGTTGACACATAACTGGGGATGGGCTAGTAAAGAAATGAGAGTGAAGCTGAAGAAGAGACATTTCTTATGTATTTACGTGGGAGGAGACTGAGCCCTCCACTCTCTGCCTTTGCAGCAGCTGCATTATGAATTAATAAAGAGATAGTTTATGAATATTCATGTGAGGTCTTTGCATTAATTATTTATGAGGYCATCAGTCAAGCAGCTGCACACGCAACACCGGAAATTGAGGTTAGGCCCATTCTGCCCTGCTTTTTGTGTTACAACCAGAGGCACAAGGTGGAAGGGTGGGGGAAGAGAAGATAAAAWGTTTATCAGGAAATGGGTGGATGGGAATGAAGCATTCTGACACCTTCTTCAAAAAGTAGCTGAAAAAGAGTGTTTAAAATAAAAGTATCTTGACAAGTGGGGGGAAGGGGAATGGGAAGGCAAGACAAAATGCAAGTGAGGCTTTAGAGTTTGTCACACAGTACATCYTCGAGGTGATGTAACAATCAGTGGCACAAAGCTACTCTGATCCTTTGAGAGTAGGAATGGTGTGTACTAGCTGCACCTTGAAGAACTGTTGAGAATGTGGAAGATCATTCATTTCTTTTTAGTAAAGGTTACCTCGGGCATTTTGCTTTCTAATTATTTTTTCTCTTTGTCGGAGGCTAGCTTTGAAAAAAAAAATAAGGGGAGAGTGTGGAAAAAAAGTCTAACCTAGCCCAAACACATTTCTTCTATTTATTTCTGTGAGTAAATCTATAGATAAAATAATTCACAGGTTTAAGAGACAAAAATCAATATTTCAAATCCATTGAAATATGAAAGCTTATTGGAATTAATATATTGTAAAAYTCATAGGTATAATAAATGCCTACAATATTTCTATCTGTTTTCTCACATTTCTCAGTTCTCAGAGAATCAGATTAATAAAGGATGTAGATGAGAAAATAATGTCATCATCTTTATCTACCTTTGATCATCTGGTCATTCTTTTTCATGCCATTGCCTTCTGTATTTCCTCTGTTTGYAGTGCTTAATTTGCAGGATGCAATGCCACATATCATAAAACTTTGTGTATTGTATTACTGCTTTGAATATGTCATGGTTAGGGGCTAAGTGGCAGTGCATATAATGATATAGGGGTTGACATTCTGGTAAGGTCAGTTAAGGCAGCACCTCATGGGAAGCACTGGAAGTTTTATGTCAAGGGAAGAAATATGGACTTAAAGTATAGTAATGTAAAGCATGAAAAAGTGTGAAGTTTTCAGGTCTATTTCAAAGTTATAGTAGTGCACAGCATAGAATTTTGAATCTGGCTTGAAACTTCTACTCAGCACAGCTTTCTAACTTTAGAGGTGATTAACCATTGAATCAACCTGTCTATTGAAACAGGAATCTTTTGTGTTTTCAAATAATTTAGGGACTTTAAACACAAACTTTCTGAAAGCTGTGTACTTTAGACTCAGTGTATTCTGTTCAATATAAATATATCTGTTTGAAATTCATTGTTAGAACTTAAAACAAGTCCTCTTCCTTCCCTTCTCTGGCCTTCAAAAACTGAATTTTCAACATGAAAAATTTCTGGTAGAGGATACTAGTTTGGATTGCCTGCCTACCCTTATTGCTGCTACACTCATGTTAAAGAAATGGTAGGTATTCTATGATTTTTTTTTTCCTGACAAATTATTACATATCTATTTTGGACAAGTAACATTTTAGATGACTTGAAGAACTGCACATCATAAAAAAGGCTGCAGTCCACTAATGATAAAACTAGTTCTATATTTTCCCTTTCTAGCAAGTGCATTTTTAAAAATCTCTATATTTGGGGGTGAGGGGGGAGGCGCAAATGAGAAGACAATGAAGTTTCCAACTGAGAAAAACCTGTGCAATTTTAAAATGGAATATTTGTGTATTTTTAGTACTGGTGACATATATGGTACAAAGCATAGTGCTTTCATTTAAGATAAATTCTATACTTCAAAAGTTACCATTAAATCTCTTTTTTAATTGTGATTTAGAAAACTGTGAATTAGAAAAAGACCTTTTCACCTTTTTCTTTCCACCAGAACTATATGCAGATTAAAAAWTTTTTAAAAATTGTCCCCTTCAGTAAATAGTTCTAGTCTTTCTCTGTCCTGTGGCTTTGTTGCCCACATTTTCCTTTATGCTTCCACTTTGAAGTAAGCAATCAAAACAGAAAAATGAGAGTGTGAGCTCTGCTACTGCATCAGTTTCTGTTATTGTGGACATGGATCTGGAAATCACAGAACGCAAACCAAACATCTTGATGGTTTTAAAATTCTACTTTGATTTCTTCCATTTTTTTTTTTTAAAGCAAAGGCAAGCAACAGGAATTAGCCCTCATTACCCAGTAGGAGTGAAGAGAGGAAAGTGGCATTCCCTTGTAAAACATTAAAATAAATAAGTAAATTAAATAAACTCTAAATAAAAAATGAAACTGTAGGAAAAAATATGTTCTCACACTATTTCACTTGATGTTACATAGGTGCAATATTGGGAAAGATGACATGTAAGCTCATTAGAGACCAGTTCTGCTGTTTCTTATAATAGTTCTAATGACCACTTAGTCAAAAAGTTGGGGGGGGGTTGTACTTAGTAAAAGGCTTTGCATGCACACTGTGTCTTTCCCGCTTTCCTCCCGTTTCAAACATGACACGCTTCAACCTTTCTGGCTCCTTCCTGTCAGTTTCCCTACAAAGCTTCAAGCCAGCTTTCTGTCATGGCCAGGGCAACTCCATGGACTTGGGCATCTTGTTGTTTTTCATGCTAGCTTATTTCTACTAACCTGTTCTAAGCAACACAGCCAGAACACTCACTGCATTGATGGATTATAGCATTTCCAGAGAGAGACTGATTCCATATGCCCACATCTCTACTGACAACTTTCCAATTAAATTAGCACAGAAGCTTCCAAACTGTCTTTGCTCAGTGGCCCATTTCTGAAGCTTTCCAGGTTTTCCTTACCTTTCAGATAGCTGCATAAAAAAGTTTTAATTCTTTTTGTATAGAGTGGCATTGGCTTAGAAGGTGAATTAGCTACAGAAACACAAGGTATGCRTTACTGTTCTGTTTGCAAAGTTGAGGGTAGCTGGGTGTACTTGTGTACTTTTCATTTACAGCTGACTGGTAAAGTCAGCAATGTTTTTTTCTTTTCTGTTCCTTCTCACCTTTTACAAAAATATCTATGGAAGGTAAGCTTTTCTTTCCACAGGACACCTTTCCTGAAAAAGCCCACAGAATCACCATAATTTTCCAAAGAGAAGAGCTGGGGCAGAGTACAACTACAACATCTCTGACATGTGAAACTGCTGGGAGCTAATTTTCCCCACTAATCGACCTTACATGGTTCAGTAACAATCTGCTGCAGGAATCACTGACATGGATGATTGTTCTTTGACTTTTAACCTCCAGGTAATAGAGATTAAGTGCCACTTGGATGGAGACAATATTTTCTAACATTGAGTTTCTAATAACTACACTATACTACAACACACACAAAAAAAAATGGAGTTTACAATAGGAAGCTACTGATTCTTTTCTTCCTATGTTATAAGCTCCATTTGCCTCTGGGAGAAATTTTTTCAAATACATTGTCTATTGAGTCTGCAAGTTCTTCTGTTTTTCAAAGTAAGATCACTTAATACCCAGGAAGAAACACTGTTATTATCAAACCCCATTTAAATTTCACTCCAGAAATTTTAGTAAGGTTGGATGGTGAAAGAATTCATAATCTTTCTTCCTTTAAGGAATACATAAAAACCACAGCTGCCAAGTTAGTCATTATATGCATTTTAAGTTTATCGGCTAAGTAATAGCTTGTTTATACTTTAAATGATTCTTATTAATTTTATTTTCTACTAAAGCATATATATATATTTCCTTTGAAAAAGGATAATCTTTTCTCTATTTGTTAATGTAGTATTTTCTGAAATCCTGGATAGTCTTTATTTTGTCACACAACAGAGCTCAGAATTGCTCTCTTTGCATGAGTTCTGTTCCCAGTGCTTCAGTGGAAGGTTTCACTCTATGAGGGAAGAATGAATTTGCTTTTCAGGCTGATCAGTCTCTCCCTCTCAGACAAGAAAGGTAGATAAATATTTTATCTCATCTTGTGTGGGCTGAAATTTGTGTAGTCCATCCTGAAGKGACACAGCTTTCCTATACCACCCCAGAACAGCCTTCTGGAACCAAGTTCATTTAAGATCCACAATACACTCTCTTGTGTTTTTTTTTGCCTGTGCTTTATTGATCTCACTGCAATCTGCTAGACAGAGAGAYAACTACGTAGCTCATGCTGTTGTGCAGTACATGCAGTGACCTCACACAAGATGTTTTACAGCAGGTGAGATGTGTTGTGCTGGGATGTGTCACCAATAAAGGGCCAGGGCCTGACAGCTGGTGTGTTTCATACAGTGAAAGTTCCACCTAGACCACCTCTGGCAGACAACCTCATCTGCACAGGAAACCATCCCCAGCTTTGAAAAGTCAACTGGAGACCCAAATGCATTAATTTTCCAAGAGGTAGGTGCACTTGTAAATGTCTTCTTTAACACTTACAGTAGCAATACCTAGAGGCCACTGTCTGCTCTAGGGAGCAGGAAAACTTTTCACGCTTAGTGAGAGGCTTGCTTCTCTAATTAATGTGAAMTCAGACTACCTGAGTTACAATTATCTGGATATTCGATAAACAGCATCAACAAAAAATCTGTTACTTCTGCATGGGCCAAAAAATAACATCACCGATCAATTTAGATGGGGAACCTCAGTGAAAAAATAACAAAAAATATTAATGAATAATGTAAACTAGGTGGGATAAGCCTAYGAAACAACTGCTTGGTTCTGGCTGGGGCTCAGAGTAGCAAAAATGTTCTTTCTCAGCAAGAAAGTTTAATCTCTTTTACCTGCTTAAGTGGAAGAAAAAGGTATGCTACAATCAAACTTGAATATTTAGTAGCAGTCAACGCCTTCTAAAGAGTAATCTCTAATTATAGGTTAATGTATGAAGTAGACACAAACTATAAGCCACATGAGGCTTTCTGAATTTATTCAGGTTCCTGCACTGGTGACAGATCAACTCAATCTTGCATTCAGGATAGAGGTATCTTTATGCTATATGCAAGTATCAGTGATTATATTAACATTTGACCTCACTTATGTTATGTTGTCATCACATCTACAAATCTSTACAGGAAGGATGAAACCTAAGGGGAAATCTAAAAATTGTAAAGAAGGACCAGATGAAATGGAGAGCCATAAAAATGCATATAATATACCAAAATGGGAGAAAAATATGCCTTTCCTCCTCTTTCTTTGTCTTTTTTAACACCTTTACACATTACGAGTTATAAAAATTTAATATTCACGTTTAAAACCAAAATATCAGATATCTGACAGTAATTACAGTGCATTTCTAGATCAGGCACTAGTGTGGTGAGGACAARCATTTATAGTCAAATAAAAAAGAAATTGACACCAGATTCTAATAAGATTTCAGTGGATTAATTTCATTTGGAAGATGATTTTAGTGTTGGTGTTGGCAATACATGAGAGACATAGTACTACTTAGTACTTGTTRTTTAACATATTCACTGTATCTTACTGGTAAAAAAACCGTTTCTTTCCAATTTTATCCTGACATACATATCCCTCCTTTTATGTAGAGGAAAACAGTATGAGAAGCTAGCCCATTAACCTACGTTGTAATGATTTGAGGTGATCATGAGGGCATGAGGCTTGAGATGCAAGCTAAAATTTTCAAAAACATTTAAATGAAATTGAAAGTGACTTCAAGGCCAAGTGTCATTTTCATAAATATCCTAGATAATTAACATGAGTTTTAAAAAGAAGTCAATGGGAGCTAAATGTCAAGTGCTTAAGTCTTACCTGCCAACGGGCCTCAAGTATTAAGCTCATTTTTCAGCTTTGTCATTTCTCTAATGCTTTTCCAGAAGACTACTTTGAATTTAAAGTTCCTACTGATGTATACACATCTTGATATTTCAACATATAAATACCAATTTGACTCTTTAAATCACAAATAGATGTTTGCTAATATTCAAGTCTATAATTTATTATTTTCAGGAGGGGAAAGCAGTGCTTAATAATGTTCAGCAAACTCATAGCATAGCATAAAATTTATTCAAAAGAGAGGAAAAAAAGATCATCCTTATCAATGACTATTGTAATCTTCAAGGAGCAGGATAGATGGTTTTAAGGTCAGTGAAGAGTGGAAACGACAAGCAGATGTATGAGCCATCACTTTAATTTTTTTAACTCTCTGATTAGTCTCTCTCAGGAGAAATAAAGAGGTCTTCTCTTCTGAAGAGAAGAAAAACATTCAGAATAAACTCATTATCCTCTCTTTATATCTCCCTTCTCTCTCCCCCRCCAATATACTGCAATATCTCATTGACTAGTGAACATGAAATTTACCCTTGACTTTTCTATAATTTCTAATGATTTAAGTCCATATTCATTAATTTTTTTGTACATGTGATATTTTATCCAAATCCCAGCAGTAAAAAAGTTAATTGTTTTTCCTACATCTTCCTCTGTCATTTCACCTTTTCCTTTTCTTCGGCTGCTAGGGACAGCCTATTGTTTCAGTCCTGTAAATGGATAACCAATATGTGCAAAAAAAATCTTTGGAAAGCTAATATATCATGGAAAAATAAATGAAGCTGCTGTGTACTCCCTAAGGGATAACAAACTTCTCTTACATTTCATGGAAAATTATGTTATCTACATTCAATAGTAAAGCAATAATATTTTACTTTATCAAGTGGAGTGGTTAAATTAGGGTGGGAAGATTTCATGTTGTCTATATAAGATTTAAACTTTTGCTTTAGAATTCACATCAAAAGGACAATGAACATTTAAATATCAACTGATCATAGGAAATTATTTCCACCTTTTCTTCATTTTTGATACATCTGGAGATGGAGGCTATAAAGTGGACATAATTTCTGCCTTGTAACTCAAATGAGACAGGTATAAGGTACAATAAAGYATCCGATAAAAACTACTTTTTCAAGGTAGAAATGTATAGAATTTGTAAGCAATCTGACAGATAAGGAGACATGAGTCTTCAATTTATATATGAAATATCGACACCTCACACCTCTAAATCCCTTCTGTTAAGTAGTGAATATTACTCCYTACAGTGGAGAAAAAATGTTTTATGAGAGCATCATTAATTTTACTCACACTGACCTTATTCCAAATTGTTGTATATTTTCTATAAACAGTTAATATCAAGTGCGCATAGTGTCTTTAAAAAGAAAAAAAAAATCTTAGAAATATAGATGCATAAGGATGTATTTGCATGCTGGTGCTCTATGGAATTATACTTTTAAGAATGACTACTTAATTTTATTCTTCCGCTAATTTGTTCATGCATTTGGTTGCACAGTTCTCTCTAAATGGTTTCCTTATATTGGCAACAGTTAATCAGAGAGAGAGAAATCATTCTCCTCATTGTTTCAAATATACATTGTTCAACTGATTTTCAGAACCAGTCAGTCAATAGCCATTGATTTTCCATCTGTGCTGAAGAAGGAAATATTCCATGCTAGGGACAGAAGTTTGAGTTTGGATCCTTGTCTGGGCTAAAGTCCCCAGAAGGGATTGGAGGTCAGTCTGGACAAAGATCAAGTACTTCAAACCACAGCTGTTTTCCATGGCTTGTCTCACTTAGTTGATTTTCCAACACTGCCGTTTTTCAGAAAAAAACAGTGTTAGTACAGCAGCTCATAAAAGGCTGTGCTGCATGTACTATTTAGTGTCCCTTGGTAAGCCTGGTCTCTTTGAAGAGTCTTTGCAGGAAGGGAGAGAACAGTCTTCAAATCAAGATGCAGCATGGATAAATAGTGCCTCTTCCTGGCCTAGTACTCCCCTGTCAAAGGGAACTGTCAGAAACAACACAAGTGCAACGCCACGAGGGTGAGATTCAATTCCAGATTACTCTCCAGCATAACATTATAGTCTCACTCAGAAGCAGGTATTCTAAAACAAAGGAAGTTGGACTTCTCCATAACCCCTTATTTCTTCCACAGAAGAGTTTGATTGCCCACCAGTATTAGTGCTTTAGGCTGACTCATCAGTGTTTGCTGTATAGAGAACCTCATAAATATCTTAATTTATAGTGAATTTGCAGGAAAATACAGTTTTATCAGCAATTGCTGCACTTACTTAAAAGGGATTAAATTCATTATAATTTCTATTATTTATTAAATAATTAGAGAGTTCTGTTACCCACATGATTAATTGCAATGGTTGTAACTGTGTCTAGAACAATTGGGAATGCATTTACCTTTTTTTGAGGCATCTTCTTAAAGAAGTGTGCATTTTGTTATAAAATGTTTGCTAAGCAGAAAACCTCACCCATTTGGAAAGAAATGTGAAAACWTGTTTTAATAGTAAATGTATTTGCGGAGGACCTGTTATCCCCCTTAAAAATGTATAAATGTGAACCATGATTTTTTTGGAAAGGAGAAAAAATCTGAACCATYACTGAATGCCTACCCAGAATGCTCTCTTTTTTAGAAAACAACAGACAGCATTTATTATGCCTTTTCATTTTTTATTCCCCTTTATTCTTTATGGATCATAAAATAAGACAAGGAGCCAAATAACTCTAATATGACAAGAAAAAATATTCCCAAAGTTTCTACTTGAAAAAAGCTGRAGGAGTGAGAAATCATCTTTGGAATTCTCAAATGAATCTTTATTCCTTCAGCAAAYGCCTGATTAAAACAGCCAATAATTTTACTTTCAAGCTAAAAACCCTAAAACTGCTTTCTCTGTAAAACTGTCAAGAGTTTATTTAATTCTATTGATTACTTTCACCAACAATGAATTAATTAAGACTCTTACAGATATTCTTTCYTTGATGATATTTTACTGTAAGACCATTTGAAATTGTTATGTTTGGACAAAAAATGTTGTTAAAACTGTTTACTGTGAAGTGMCATTGTAAGTGTACCTAAAAATCCATCTCATATTTATTTCATAAATCCATACAATAATATCACATATTATTTTTTCTTTTAGTTTAGATTCATTCTAGTCTCTAAAGTAATCTTTAATTTTTTTCCTAAGAAAAAGAAAATTTTATTGAATACTCACGAAATATTTAAAAATGTTACAAGAAAATAAATATTTAAAAAATTTAATTCGGTAATGAAACGATATGTTTAGAAATATCAGCATTAGGCATTCTGTTTTAAGTATCTGAACTATAAAGCCAAATATTTTTAAAAAAAAATTAGTTCAAAATTGTTTAGAAGATAAATTTTTCTCTGCATACTAAAGTATGTTGAAATTGGGGATGGGAACAAATGTTCTCCTGAACTTGAGAAAGTGAACCAAATACTCAGCATGAAGACAAAAACAAGGTTAAAGATTAATTGGATAAAATAATTTTCATGCAAGAAAAAGTTTAATTAAAAGTTCTTAATTGTGCTGATTTACTGATATCTAAATATTTTTGCAATCGAGGTAGTCAACCGCACAYTGAAGAATTCTGTAATTAACGAGTGAGAATTTTCTGACCACACTTGGTAAGTAGTAGTCTGTTTAAAACTGTAAAGCTCTCAAGTATCTGTTGCTTATCTCCGTTTAAAAATAGCATGCAAAAGAATTAAAAGGTTTTGGTGTCTGGGATAAGCTTATTATTATARTAAATGGAAACGTGAAGCAAGAGCAGAAAAGATTTGTGATGCTTTCACTGAGCTATGACTTTTTTTCAGAAGAAAATGGAATGTTGAAAATAGAAAATAACAGAACTTCTAAAAGCATGAAAAAATCCTAAAAGATGCTTTCAAGTCTGAGCTAAATCTAGTGAGGATTTTTTGTGACTAAAAATTGTGGATTTAAATGTTCTGGTATGCATGAGCAACAAAGCGAAATAATGTAGGAATGGACCAAGAGAATTTTTAAGTAGTTAGACAGCTATGCAGATTATAGATGTGTGTGATTGAGGGGACATGTATTTAGGTTATACAGTAACAGTTGTTCACCTACTAAAGCTGAGAGTTGACTTGATGCAGTGTCCTATCTTTTTGCATTGAAAATTAATGTAACATTCACCATGGGTTTGCTGCCCATAGCCATTACCTGTAATGTCCCTGCCATTTCAGCCATGTGCATAAAAATTCTTTGTCCCTAGAGATAGGAGTCTAAAAACATCAGGATTCTAAATTTATGTTTCTATGTTCGAAGAAATTAGATTTTGTTTAAATTAAGTTGCTCACCAAGCAGTGGGGGGTAGCAGAGCCTCTGTACAACTAGAAATGGGAAACATGTATGGTGTAGTATCAAAACCTAGCACTTCACATCCAAAAGTAGTTCAGAGAAATTCATGCAATAGAGGAAATTCGTAAGTCTGTGTCAAGCTAACTTTTCTGTCTGACCATTCTGGAGCTACTCTGGCAGTGGTGACACCCACCACCCAAGACTGTCACAGTTGGGACCAAAGCCACTTCTCAGAGGGTGGCTCCAGGGAGTGCCTCGGGGCTCCCTGCACACCCTGCTCCATGCAGTCATGCCAGGTTTCCTGAAGCAACAGCACAACAATTCRAGTGGGTGCCTCCAAGGGACCCAGAACAAAGGAATCCCTGGGCTTTTACACCCTCACAGTCTCTGCACATGGTAGTGCTGCGTGACTGAGATGGGACTTCAAAGGAGGGGGTGCAAAAATAATCCAAACAGGGAGCCTTAAGCCAAAGCTTGAGTAAAAATAGGTCAGAGTTCSAATTGAAATTAAAGATTATTGAAGTCTCAACTGAAGACAGAGTAAAAAGGAGTTGCAGTCAGGGTTGAAATCATTGAAGTCAGATATTATTCTCACAGCACAGTGTTATATATTTGGTACAGCTCAAACAGGCCACAGCCCTAAGAGTCATATCCTTTAAGCAAGAGTTTTCCCACACACTACAGATAGCCTATTGCTCACATTATTTGGCAGCCTTTACAAAACTACATAGTTTCAAACTCCTTGATGGTTACATAGGCAGTTTTTTTCCCAGTCCTTTTTCACWTCTGTGGTTGTCCACACCTTGGCCTGTACCCCATCAAGGCCAAGATATCTCGATCCACAAGCTCCCCTGTGCCCCCCGCTCCATCTCTCATCTGTTCTTCCATATGGAAGTCTCCCATCTAAGCCATCAGCTCCTGCTGTGTCTCTGCAAGCCCAGTCACCTGGACAGGCCACAGGTTCCATGTCCTCAATGTCACACACAGGGTTGGTGCTCTTGCCTGGAGGTCTCACCATTTCCTACCCCTGCTAAACCTGCARCTCTCACTGCAGCTGCATACCCAGCTACAAATGCATTCCTCAACATCTGTAATATCTCTGCACTATCTCAAACCAATTTGAATGTCTTGGTAGTATTTCTGCTACTGGTTTGGATACAAAATTTAGGTACTGCTATGCCCTGAGCCAGTAAGAATTGAAGAAATGAACGGGGCTTTTGAAGGGTAGCTGAAAGAGGTTATACCTATTTAGTGTCACAGTTGTTTGATTCACTAAGGAAATAATTCAGATGCCTCTTCAGCAGGCTCAAACTTTAGATTACTTTCCTGATGGGATACATGCAGGAATTCAGAGGAAGCTGAGAGATGTAATTTGCAAAGAAAATCTCAATTATCTTTGAAAGGTCATTGTGAATGGGAGAGGTACCTGAGGACTTGAGAGAAGCAAATATCACTCCTATCATCATGAAGAGCAAGAGAATGATTCAAGAAACTAAAAGCCTTTCAGCATCACCTTGGTCACAAGGATGAGGAGGAAATAATTCTAGAAACCACCTTCAAACACAGGAAGGACAAGGTGATTTGGAGTAGTCAGCAAATGGAAAATCATGCTTTACCAACCTTCTTGATAGACACCTATAATGAGCTGACTAGCTTGGTGAATGAGCTGGGATCTCTACTGGGGCTACTACTGTTTACTGTCTTTATTAATGACATAGATAATGGCACAGAGGACAGTCTCAGAATAATTCAGATTATATAAAGGAAGGAGTGGTTGGTACACCAAATATTCAGGTGGCTTTTAAATGTCTTCAGGGATCGAACAACCACAGCCTCTCTGAGCAATGCACTTCAGTGTTTTGTTACCTTCACAGAAAAAAAGGGACCACTGCTGTACCTCAGGGCTGATACTGCAGGCAGTACTGCTTTGGATGTGCTGCTATTCACARGGACCTYCACAGGYTGAAGAAATGGGCTGACAGGAACMTYRTGAAGTTCAACAAAGGGAAGGACAAAGTTCTGYTCCCAGGAAGGAATAACTTCATACATCAGATGGGCTGACTGGAAATCACCCTTGCAAAACAGGCCCTGTGGATCCTCCTGGGTACCAAGTTAAATATAAGCTGTCAAATGTGYCGCTCTAGGAAAGAAATGCAACAGCCTCCTGAGCTGCCTTAGAAACACTGCCAGCAGTTCAAGGAAGGTGACCCTTCYCTGGGAACAGGCTGCCCAACATAGTTTTGGAGTTTTTATCCTTGGAGATATTCAAAGTCTAGTTGGAGAGCTCCCTGAGCAACCTGCTGCAGCTGACCCTGTTTGAGCAGGGTACTCTGGGAAGGTGATACCTGCAAGGACCTCCCCAYCTCAACTACTCTGAGTCTGTGGCTCTGGAATTCCTAACTGCCAAGAGTTTYCTTTAAAAGCATAGATGGAAGAAAGTACAAAAAGGGACAGGGTGAAGGTCAAAATGGGTCACCCTCTGTCCTTCATCTTAGAACTGTTTCATTGTACCAAAGGTATGCACACTAATAGACCATTGAAATAGTAAATAAAGGGAATCAGGACAGTGCTGCTTGTCATCCAGTTAGAGGACCCATCAAGGACAGGAGTCACCGTGATTTCAGTCCTAGAAAAAAAGCTTGAAGAACTGTAATACTTAATTTTCTGTATATTTGCCCTGACACAATTCAATGGTATGAGTCAGAAATCTGATCATGACAAGGTAGAATTCAACAGAGAGTATAAAATCAGGAAACAGTAGAGGAACAGCTTCTGAAGAACAATGTGCAAGATTACTGTACAATATGTCTGCAAATTGATAAAACAAATTATATATAAGCTACTTGAGTTTAAGGTTATATATTGTCTCATTGTTAGGCAGGAAATATAAGGAATGATTTGAATTTCCCTTAGGTATAGAATTCAAAGTTTTAAGAGGTGTAAAAATCTGTATACTTTCAAGAGCACGTGACAGTTATATTTAGAAAGCTTTGTGTGCATTCTATGATCTCTGTTTCTAAGACAGCAAAATCCTGTACATAGAACTAGGTACAGGATAATAAAGCAAAGCCAGACTAGAAAAATATTTCCAGTAGCTAACACTAGATCAATAGATTAAAAAACTACCAGGAGGGGAAATGGCAAGTGTGCATTTTCAGTGTTTAAATTTACTACTTTCCCTCTTCATGGCATGGAATGTAGCTCATCTAAGACACAGCATTCATAGGTCTCAGTATTCTTTCAGCTGCAATTAATTTTTGTGCTACTGACCTGATTTATTTTCCACTCTTCATTTTCACTCCTGGTTTGTGTTTTAAAGCTAGTACATGCCAATAGCTAAAATTAGGACTCTTCCTCTAGCTTTTCTCTGCCTGTGTTATAGTTCTCCAATGCTATAAAAAAGAACACATCTTGCTAATTTATATGTGCTTATAAACTAATCTTGGGAAAACTATAATGTGTCAATGTTACTARCTCCACTATTAACACAGGCTTTCRATAGGAAACTTCTCCATTATGAAGAGAATGTGTAAAATTCAAAGACTGCCTGAGTCTGCTGGGAAACATCACATGGAGTAACTCAGCATCAGATTCAGAAAAGAAGGCCTTAATAAGCATCCTTACATGCAGGAGAATGGAAAGAAAAAGCTGAAAAGAGTATTGCTGGATTTCTGAGAGAGTGTCAGAAAACAATGCTGCTTTGTATGATTATGTAGTCTGCCTTTTTCAGGAGCGTGGTCCACGGAGATGGTTCAGCCTATTCAATTTCCTTAGATTCTTTCCTCTTGTTATATTATCTGTGGACAAAACACTAGGACAGTAATGGGGTTTTTGAATGCATTGATATTTTCATTTTTAACATTATATTTTCTCTGTGGTTTTTGGTGGGTTTTTAATTTGTTTTGTTGTGATGGTGTTTTTTTGGTTTGGAGGGGGGGTTGTTTGTTTGTTTTCTATTTCTCAATTTTGTTTTGTTTTTTTTTCCTAAATTACTCTCCCAAATTTTATATGTATAAAGAATGCATACTCAGCTGGAAGCAATTCCAGCTAAAAAATTAGTTCCTTCTGCCTCATTATCCTACTATGTCATGCATCTCTGAAACTCTGCATTATACTTTAAAAAGCTTCCTAGAGGAGATTTGTTGCCATAAGGCATCAATCAACATAACTTGTGATTAACCTCATACTACAGAATAAAAGTATGTCAAAACCTTCTCAAGTAAATGGCTTGATGTGTACAGCACAGACATTTACCATGCCAGATTCCATTTATATTTATATTGATCTATTAGCTGTTCTGGCATTATGAGTGGAGGAAAAAACCCTACAAAAAAAGATTTTGCTGAATACGATATGACAGATTGTAGTAAGTGTGAAAAACCAAACTACAATCTCTTAGTGTGGCAATTTCATATTGCCTGGAGTTGCTACTTCTGCAGCATTAAATTGCTGTGTTTGGACACATCTGGGCAGGTGGCTTTCCGAGAAAAGACAAAGCCACAGTAAAGGAAACAGAGAGCTCAAACTGTATTTAGGCAGGCAGATGGCTACATGAAGAAATGTGATTCCTATCAAGCAGTCAACAGAAAATTTAAAAAAATTCTTAAGACCTGAAGAAATCATGCATGGAAGAGAAAATGAAGGAGTAGATTAGTACTATGTTGTAAATCATTCTCCAGAGCCTCAGGATAAATGAACTAATCCTTCTCATCTCAATGCCAAATATGCATAATTTGAAAAGAGGAAGAAGAATAACTTGCTTAAAGCATTTTTAGACATTTATTGAGAAACTGATGAAAAATATGGCAGCTATAGCTAGGTGCTCTTTAAATTTTGCATTTCCACAAAGTATTTCATTTACTTGAACAGCTTTGATAAGGTCTCAYGGGAGACTGATGCAAACAGAACTGGGGTGAAAGGTAAATGCTAATATAATTTAAACCTAGGAAAGTGAAAATAGAAAAAGAAGCCAAGAGTAGGTATACTACACTGTTAAGTTAAGTAAGGAAGGAATCAAACAGTGAATTGCTGCCGAATATAGCCACAGTCAGTGTTGCTTACAACATTTATTGATGGYGGGAAAGACTCACCAACAGTCAGTCAGACAGTGATATTTCTGTTTCTTGCTGGCTTCTTCTTTTATGAAAGACTTTTTTTTTGGTGTTTTCCTCCAGAATTGCTTATGCAGTGCTCTGTTCTGTTTCTGCTCTTTGGCCTTCCTTTATCAAATGGCATTCCAATTTGGCTTTGATTTCATTAATATTTTAGTTTTACATCTAAAAAACCTCCTTCTATGTAAGTGTGACAAAGCCAGATTTGTGCTGCAGAAGCAACTGAACAAATTTCCTCTTCTGATATCAAAAGAAATAAGTACTGTTGAAGTGATGGATATCTTTGTAATCAGTGATACATTASATGGGGGAGGAATGAATGTCGTTTCCTGTATTTGTTCATCATACGTCACATGAATCACTAAGAAACATAAATACATGTAAAATTAGAACTTGTTGAAAAAGAAATGCCAGACTTCCAAAGAAACTTGCAGTTTCAAACAGATTTCATTTAATGGTTTTGGAGAGCACTTTAAAGACAGCACTAAAATTTAATATCAGGTAATAATCACAATCTGGTTCCTCACTTTTTTTTTCTACACTTTGGGCCTTTCTTTTCATTTTTCTTGCTGGGYATTCTTAATAGGTAGTTGAATTTTATCAAGGAATGTAAGCATATTCTCATTAACATAAGATATGCACTCTAAGAATATACAAAAACAAAACCAACAAATAAACCAAACAGATTCTCAAGCATTTCCAGCCTGAGAAATATTTACATTCAATGTTTTCAGATGCTTTAAAACTATGTGCAAATTCTTCATCGACCTCCAGACAAATCATTAATAGTAAAAAGAATTTAAGCCAGTAATCCAATTGTTTGTTACAGATACCTCTTTCAGCCCTGGGCACAGGAATAACTGACAAATTAGACAATATGCATAATGCAGACATAAAGATGAACAGTAATTCAGCTGCTGCACAATTCTATATTATATATTACAATCTGTAGAGAACTAAATCAAATTTCTAAGCAACATGGCTTTAATGGATGCATGTCTGTTGTGTTGTTCCTGCTAATACATTATTATTCCACATAGTTTTATCTTCTAGTCTATTTTTTTCTTTTCATTTGGTGACAATTTTCTTTTTTAAAATCATAGTCCTTGTTGCAAATTTTGCTTCTGCTGCTCAAAATCYTAGGTAAACACCTAACATAAAGACATACAGTTCCTGATTTTGGGACAACAATTCTATGATATATAATATTATTTAAAATCTGTTACATAAGAGATCAGTAATATTTTAACTGAATTTAGTGGGGAAACACAGTGATGGAAATCCAGTGTAAACTGTCACTTTTTTTTTTCACATTCATAATCCAATTTCTAAATATGTGTAAATTCTGAATTTCTTGTTTTAAAGGTACATTTCTTGCTTCAATATAAAGAATTCTGAGATTTTTCTATTATTTCCTATTTGTGAGTTGTCCTCCATGTCAGCATATATAYGGTCTTTCACTGTGTGCTTGATTTTTTTAAAAGGCAGAAAAATTAACTAGGACTAGTTTACAATTGTTATGGATGTAACAATTTGAGTACGRTAGGGATCAGCAATCAGGGATTTTTATAAATATTACATGTTATGGAACATTTAAGAGATAAATTCATCATCTGACTCTTCAGGAAGTGTAAACRAAAGAAGGTGCGAATTTAAAATAAATTTATTGGGAAGACTTTTGTGAACTATTTAGGTATGTGTGTTGCTGTTCTTCGATAGGTCTAACTTGTGCTCTCTGAGATGTGTTTAATTACTCCTGATTCTGGTTTCAATTCAGGCASTACAGGGTATTACTCCACTTTACTCTCCATGTGCTTCTTTCCTTCCAGAAGGAGAAGGGAGATGTGGAAAAGGAACTGGTGGGAAAGRGATGCTGCTGTCCTTGCCTGGTGAGGAAACTGCAACAAAACATGAGCTTAGGTTGCAGGAATGGGAAGCTAAAGACTGCTTCCTGCTTAGTGTCTCTAAAATCATAATAACTCTAGTGTGTTTTATGCAAATAAATGAAGCTGAAATTCCCACTAACTCATACACAGAGAACTACTGTATGCCTTTGAAAATGCTGTATTACTTTCAGCTTTGTTGTTGCTGTATATCTGCCATCTTTGATCTTTATTTTCTCCTTCACTGTAAAGCTTCCTCTCTTGACTTCACAAGTCAAAAAAATCAACAGAAGGCTTTCAGATTTAATTTGAAACATTTCTCATTTTGAGTTTCATCGGTCAAATCCTCTGATCTGATTTTCTCGTCCCTTCAGACTCTTCACAGTCTCAAAGGAAAAGAGCTCTCAGGCCACAGGACTACATCTATAAATCTTCAAAATCCTGTATCTAGGGCTGTTTCATCTGTTGTAAAGCTGGAGCTTTGCACAGGTGAGTGATCATCTCTGCCCTAATAAAGTTGGTAATGTAGTTTGAAATGAAATTTGATTCCTCCCTTTTTGGAAGAAGCAGTGCTGTTTGAAAATGAAATACAGGCCATTTGTTTGATGGCTACTCCATTATATTATAGCTAGGCTTCCTGTATTCATACAGAAAGCAAGATGCAGAGTAGTGATATTAAAAAAAAAAAAAAAAAAGACATGGTAATTGCACAAGAAAATGGCAAGCCTAATATTTTTATGTGATTTTAGTAAGCAGATTCTTYCTGAGAAGTAACTTTCCTGACAAAATCGAATTCTACTGCTGCATTTCATAGGGGTCTTAAGGAACTGGTTACATAAGCTGAAGGCCAACTAGATATTTAATGCCTCAGATCAAGCTGATATTGCACAATACAGACGCTTATAAATAAACTATTATTCATGGAACAGTATTTGACTGTATAACGAAGTCATGACAATACCTACTTCTGCCCAAAATGCCTTTAATGCAYTTGGTAACTAGCAAGGTTTCATTGCCGTGCCATTAAACTTTCAGGCAAAGGGTTTAGATAAAAACAATCTTTTTTTTCCTAATACATATAGAGACACTGAGGTGCAGCAGGAATTAAACCTACCAATCTACATCTTGGCTGGGACAAACCACTGGTAAGTTGCAGTCTACAAGTGTCGATTTGCCCTGTCTTGGTTGAGTATTCTTCAGCCATGCTGCATCTCTCTACAAAAACTTATGTAAGAACATGTTCTGACTCTCTTTGTTTCTGGTTTTGTTAATGAAATTTATTTGTAATGTGTTTCAGGGAAGATTACCATTCAGTATAAATTTAATAAACTCCGTTGACATAGATGGAGTTTTGCTGTTTATACAAACTGACACTTTGGGTCTATATATATGCAAAGGTTGAACTCGATGACCTTGGGGGTCTTTTCTAACCTTAATGATTCTATGATGCTACACTGTACTGTTTTCCATTTGCACATGATTGACATCCACTATTTGATTTTCTGAGTTAAAAGACAATAATCAAGATTCTTGAAAGTATTCAGCAAGTCCTTTTTTTAATTTATTAYGTGTTTCCTGTATTTTCTTTGAACAATTTCAACAATGGACTTTTAAAAGTATTTATTTTAGATAGGCTACTGCCTGAAAGATCCAAGCAATAAATTTTTCCCTTTCCCTGTGTTTCCATCCYAGCAGAAAAGCTATTAAAGCAGGCAGAAATCTGATTGCAGTCTCTGTTTTCAAGCATTCTGGAAATTGGTAAATTTTTCTTTCTGTGATGGTGAGAAAAAAAATATTAGGGTGTATTTAAAATATTAAAGTTTATTTAAAATGAATTAAGTTTTAGGGTTCTTTTATTTCAAGAAATATATTCAATGCAAGGAGTCTGCACAGGAAAAATAAATCCTTTATTGCCTTTTCAGTTCCTTCCTCTTGCTATTTCATTTTCTCCAGTCTGTTTACTTATTTTCACCATCCCTCTCTAAAATACTTAAAGATTCAGCTACCTTTTCAAGTTTCCTCTTATATTATTKTTTTTAGATGAACCAAGTAGAATGCTGAAACAGTACCCTACCTACAGCTGTTGGTACCCAAATACAGACAATGAACATGATTCAAATATCTGTAAAGGAGTGAAATACRAATACAAAGTTTGATAAATAATAAACCTGAATACATATTTARGTTAATCATGGACAGCCTGTGGTTTTGGAAAATAACCCAAATGACCTGAGTATGTTATTTGTTCACTGAATTAATTTCTCAGCATCAGTTAGAAAGGCATGCAGATGGTGTCTCTTGCTGTAGCCTAAACGCTTGTTTGTGAGATACATGGCTATTCCAACAGCACTGAATGCACAGTTTTGCTTCAAGAAATATATAACATATTCAATATGCATTCTTAAAATGTATTAATATTAATCATACTTACAGGTGCATTACCAGAAAAGGAGACATCTCATTTTTAAGGCTCCTTCAATATATTTTAGAATATGTATTCAGAGTTGGTATACTTATATGATAAAGATGCCTGAAGACATGCAGGCAGGCTTTTGAATACTGTATCATCTGATTAATATTTAAGATCTAAAAGAAAATTTATAAGGCAGCTGCAAAAAAGTGACATCAAATATAGGGAAACATTTCTTTCCCTGGAGGGCTTTTGACCAATGGAGCTCTGTGCAATTTCTTACCAAATTTGAATATTTCAGATCCTTTTAAGGTAGTTTTGCAGCAAACTTTCAACTGTGTTTGACGTGCGTCTGTCAGGGATATTTGGATTTAGTCATATTTTGCTTAACATGTATAAATACTTTAACAGTTTTCCTCATTTATAGAAACTTCCCCTGATACTGTAAGGGATATAATTTGTGGTAGTATCTAAAATTGTCATGTTGGCATTGAACAGCTGTTCACCCAAAGGGGAATACAATAAGAAGCTGTGTGGTTCAGAGATGATAAAGAAAAACTGTAGGTATACAGTTCAATCACCTTGAAATCCAGCTGATGTATTCAGCTTTGTGGTGCAGATTTTAGGACAGGCTAGAGGAATTTGAGAAACCAGTTACTCTAATAAGACTTACCTAAACGTTTTACTATGATCTGGTCTTGAGAAATTTCATGTCATATAAGCAAATATCTACGTTTATTTCTAAGAATTTAGTAGCTGTACTGGTTTYAATCCACGTTGATATAAAAGAATATTTAATACATTCATATAGCAYTGTAGTCTTGCAAAACCCTATACAGAAATGAAATTGGTTTGGTAAATCTTTGAATACATTTTTTGTCTTTCCTGCACAAATACATGGAATGGTAAGAGTAATAGTGATTTAGTAATAATGATTATACATTTAAACTTTTTTCTTAATCTGTTTGGAATTTCATACTATTAAAACTTCTTCCTTCGAGAGAAATTAGCAGAGATGTTTAGAAACCCTCAAAGAATGTTATGAAAAGAACYTATAAAGTAATGTCTTCTGTAATTTCCTCATTTTTCTGATTATTGGCTTTCTAGAAATGTTTTCCAGTGTTTCTTGGATAGCCCCATTGCTCACATTTATGCTGTATTTTAAAACTATTTTATTTTTCCCTGTATGAACAGTTTTAGGTATTGGAGATCTCTACTTTTTGGATACAGAGTAGCCTAAAGAATAWGTGAACATGGCAAGTTCTTTGGGTCAACATCTGTCTTTGGGTTTCTGTAACAGTTTTGCCATAATGAGGCTGTAAGATGAAGGAACCATAGTAATGAATCCTCCTCACCCATACTGGAGCCTGGATAGGTGGGATGAACCACTCTCTGGAGATTCTTGTCTCTCTTCATTAAATGAGGGCTAGGAGAGASGTGACAACATGGACCAGACAGCTAACTCTCAGAATGTCAATGCTAAATGAAAAATTTGAACAAATTTTATATAAGTGCTCAGGATCTTTTTTATTTTCTCTTTCACTGGATAACTGGAGAACAGTATTTCTTTCAACAGTATGCACTTATGATATAGAAAGTACTCTTCATTAGCCCAGAATTATTCATCTTCAAATTAAAAAAATAGTTATGGCTGTCAKAAAATTTAAGTTTATATCAATGTGTGAAATATTTACATACTGTCATAATTTATCTGACCTGAAGTCAGCATTTCACCAGTAGTCAAATGGAAGAGAAAGGCACACAACAGGGAAAGTTCATCCCAGTGCAAGATCAGTGAAGATATTCCACACACCTGATATCTGAATGGTTTGAAACTGAGTGTTCCAAGTCCTGCCCTCCATCACAGTAAATCAGGTCAACAACCCTGTCTCTCTTATTTGCAGATTATGAAAAGAACCTGAAATAAATAAGGTTCTTCAAATAATAGTTTTAAACCAAATGCTTAAAACACTGATGTATTTTACACTTTTAATGGTCTATTTGCCAAATGTGAATCCCAGAGTGAAAAACTTTGGACAGACAGTTACACAAGTATTTGTGGAGAGATACCCATCTTCCTGCAGGTACATTTCCTTGTACTCTGATGTTTCATGTCAGGTTCTTTTTCTGGGAACTGCTCTTTTGGTTAGTTGTTTTTCAGGGTGCCATTATTCACACAGATTTTTTTTAGCAGATATCATGTCTTAGTCTCTGGAAACCCACAGGAAAATAGCTGAGCGAAAGCAATGGGGTAAGTACCATCTAAATGCACATAGAGTGATGTATATCTTTGCATGTTGTTGCCTGGGTGATATTTTTGCACACATGGAAAGCATTTGGTAGAATAATCATTCTGCAAAAGATGACCACACGAATTATCAGAGAGAAATGCATTAAATATAAACAAACTAAATTTCTTTCTTTACTTGATTTTTTCTCCATTCCTGCCTTGTCACTGTCTGTGGCAGGGTATGGGGAGTAAAATTGGGAAAAAGTAGAACTCATGTGTTGAGATAAGAGCAGTTTAAGACTGAAATAAAGTTAATAATAATAATAGTAATAATAATAATAACAACAACAACAGAAACACTAATTACAATGAAATGGAGAGGGAAAAAGAACTGAACCCCAGAAGAACAAGTGATCTGCAATCCAAAGGTTCGTTGACTGTTGGCCTGCTCTGCTGGAGTGAGAAAAATCTTTTCCTCATGCAAACATTTGTTGAACCAGACTTGCACAGAGATGTGTCTGAAGGGTGATTCMGGTGAATGTAATACCATACACTCAATATTATATTGTTCAAATACTCTTTCTGTTGTCTGTATAGTCAACTCCTAACAGCAGATATGTCCAAAATTCTTGTAGAATTGAATGTATTCCCTTTAGAAATGTTAATAGGATATGAGCTTATGCAGGTATAAATTAGTGTTCAGCTTACATGAGTTTTAACACTTGAAACACTAAAATCGCCAGAGAAGTGACTTACAAATTAATAGAGTACCACTGAATACAAAGGAAAAATACTGAGTTACATCACACCAGGTTTTGGTCTTGACTGCTTGAAAAGATTATTGTTATTGTAATCCATGCATAATGGTAATTTGACTCAGATGTTAAGTATGGYGTTGACAATTCCAAACATCTAGTCTTACTAAATGCATGATTTCTCTTAATGCTTTTAGAGAAAGGAAACAAAAGTATATGTCTATGAAATYAGGAAAGAAGCTGGCTAGAGAGCACACTTAGAGTACAAAACTCAGTGCTGATCAYGTAATTTCAGCAAATAAATGCACTTCTTTTACCGATTTGATTGTTCCAAATACAACTATTTTTAGCTAATTCTCCAAGATTTAAGTTATGAAAGCTCTAAATCTGACCAATTTAAGGAATGTTAAGTTTGTAAATGGATGTGTTTTATACTTCTTTAACAGTTTTACATTTTTCATTTTCAGATAAAAAGATTCTATAATGGGAAAAGAAGACTATAAAGTAAACCCAAATTCACTAACCCAAGCTTTTTTATGAGTAACGCTTTCTTTTAATGGTGCATTTAACTAACACTGAATTACAGAGGAGTTCTGACAGAAGTACATATGATATCTGCATTGATATCAAGTTAATCCTTTGTGACCAATGTTATTGACATGAAAACAAGAAGATTCAATTAAAGAAGTCACATAAAACAAAGCGCAGCATTTAATCCTGGTTGGGTATTAATTACTCATTTTCTTGAAACCAGAATATCCATTTATTTCCATTCAGTCTCATCCCTTGAAGAGGGACTTGAACTGYAGTGTTCTTTGATGATGGGGCATCCATTGTATGGTGGTCAGCAAAAAYGAGAAGTTATCAATTATTAGCCACTATTACAGGTAGTGAAACATTCTGCACTCCTCAAAATCAACACCTAATAACCAAAGAAAATTAGCTGAAACCCCAGTCTTTTTTATTGATGTTACTTGGCTTATTCTGAGATCTTGGAGCAGATGGAAAGACAACTTTATTATGCTGGATGTATCATTTATCTACTTGCTCATATCTTGGGGCATGGGGCCACACATCAGAGAGCAGAGGTAATCTCTAAAGAGCTTTGAAGCTGGCCATCTCTGAGAATGCCTAATATATTTTTTCCCATTGCTACCTCACAGAAATYAGGTAATACAAATCACCAAAGTACAGTGAACAATGAACAGTGTCAGACACTGGCTCAAGTTGTAGATSCACCACAGAATTAAAGAAAGATCCTGCAAAGCAGCTTCAGAGAGCAAGAAATGTCCATTGATCTAAAAATCCCACAGTTCTGTGAAACTCACTGAACATAACTCAGTGAACTCTCTTGTCTTTGAGAGATAAGGCTAACTAATATGGTTTGCAGCCTAAGAAATTTTGATGTTCCTAATTTGTTTCATTAACTTGTTCTGATTRTTATTACAGAAGGCCAGAGGACAAGTACTGGATTCCATGTCAGTYATCAAGGTGTAAGAATGTGATTTTGTATTGGAATGAAAACTGAAAATATTTTTGCTGTTGCCAGGCCTTTGTTTTGAGCTTGTCTTTCTTCCCCTTTTTAAAAAAGTAATCATGCTTTGATTATCAAAGCTCTGAATTAGTAACTTCAAAGTAAATTTACATGTCTTCATAGGAGAAAGCTTYCAGAACACAGTTYCTCTTATCACAAGAGTTKTRTKKTTTTTTCTGTGGAAGTATCAGCTTGGGCCYTGGCACATCTCTGTCAGAACTGATATTAAGTTTCAAGGTATATTTAAGGTTAGATATCCCTAATTCAAGAGTTAAGAGCTTTAAATATAGATGTATGCCAGGTCAGTACTCATATCATCAGACAAAGTGTGGCAAAAGAAAGTCAAATCAGCATCAAATCCTTCTGAGTGAAGTTTTAATAAAACTTGAAGAGCCGTTAACTAACTTTTACCAGTATTTTAGTGAAATGTTTTTTGGTTGAATTATGTTTCAACACTGATTTATTTCAATCAAAAATGAAATATTTTTGGGGTGTTTCATCCAAATATAATTAATATGTAATATCTGCATTTGATTTTCATGAAAAAACCCCATAATAACAGATGATAATGTAAGTGTGTATAAACTCTGACAATGAGAAACAGGTAACGAGTAGATCCATATAATAGAGCTGCAGTCCTTGATAAATACATCTTATTGTTTTAATGAAGTTATAATATTCTAGTCTTTAGGCTACCCTGAAATAGCTTTACTTTTTCTCTTATTACATTGCTAATGACACAAAAGTTCCTTAGGATTCCCCTTGTGATAAAACATTGTTATAAATTACAATGAATGCAAAAAAAGCACTTTGAAGTGCAATAATATATTTCTGGCATAGCTGAACAATCTATTCTAATAAATTGTTTTAGGGATACATTTAAACCCGTGTTATACGAATTAGAGATGAGTATCATTCCAGACTTTCCTAAGCCCAACTAAATAAACTTATTTGGTGGGAGAAAATTTGTATTTACTTTGTTGATTCTTCCAGTGGATATTTCTTGGACACCTCTATTACTTTAGAAGGCCAGGAATACTGAAATCTCCCACAGGTTCCTGATGTTGCCCATTACTGTGTCTTTCCTTGGAGGAATAGTAACTTCATCATAGAYTATAGCTTAAACTCAGTTTTCCAAAACATGATAGTTTATAAAATTATAGTACGGGCTGTAACATTTGTTATTGATTYATGCTCAGCCTGAGGCAGAAATTCTGCTGCCTTACAGGAGAAAATTAYGTTTCCTTGAATGAGAAGGGTATATGACAACTGTAAAGGCAGGCACTAGCAGTTTGATATTAAAAAAATAAATTGTTTGCTGTTATCTGAATATTCTGCAGATCATGAAGCTAGAGGACTATTCTTAATATTCAGTTTAATATTCTGTGGTGTCTTCATACAGAGCAGTAACATCACCATCCCCTTTGCTGCAGTACGTGCACAAACAGTAAATACTGGATTRCWTGCTGGTCTCATCTACAYCAGTGTCATTCCAGAATAACAGTTYGAATCAGTGAAGCAATTTCCCTGGAATTAATCATGTTGAATCCATTTGCAAGGSCACAGAATTTAGCTCTACCATGGCCTTTTTCCACATCCTTTCAACTCCAGAGTCCTGTTACTGGTTTTTTAGATGGAAAAGAGACATTTAAGGGAAGCATGAACATAGAATTAAGCCTCAAATTAACTCRAAGAGTGGCTAAAGTTACATTAGTTTTAACATCTTCACACACACAAAAGTTTTTAGGAAGCTGTCAGTGCTTTTTGTATTCATGCTGTGGTATGAGAAATAATGTGGTATGGAAATGTTCAAGCTTCCTTCAATCATCTTGTCTTCTTTACAGGCTGAGAAATTGAGGGTCTAAGATACACATCAGACAACTTCTAAAATGATGTGTCTCMTCCTAAGGTTTAAGCAAAAATATGAACATTTGAGAGAACTAAGGCTGACTGTAGGAATTTTCCCAAATTTCACAAGCAGAAAAGGATTCATCCAGCACAAGTGTTAAGAAATCTCTTCAGATTCTCCAGGGTATCAGAGTCATGTCAAAGGGCTGACAGATAGGACCTGGGACATATGAAAGACTAATGTTGCTGTGAAGAACCAGCTGAGTCAGAAGGAAAATATTCCAGAGTATCTAAACTGCTATTAATTGCTTATATATAGGCAACTGAATYCCTGCCTCTTTAGACATTTGATATTTCTAGGCAGAGACAATTTTGGTTTGATTTTTGACATGGKAATGTTTGAAGGTTTGGCTTTACTGAAATCGCCTTATTTCTATGACAAGATAATATTCTTGGGTAATTACTTCTAAGGCATAAAAGGTTATATTAKAATGTTAAAGGCTACGTTTCACTTTGCACATTAGACTCAAAGCTATTTGGAAAAGCTCASGTTATTTAAAATACCACAGTTTCTTTGTTTTCAAATTTTGCATAGTATCTTTATAAATATGAGCTCTCTGACAGGTTGGACAGAAATCTCCTAGGAATGACTCAGACATCTTAGTGTCATAAACTATAATATCTAGAGTCATTCTAAAATCCATCCCCTAATCTGAATTTAACATTTTGGATTTAAGCACTGTATTTTTAGATCTCTTCTAGACTGTGAAGCAAAATTACTCTCTCTCCTTAGCCTGTTTGAACAATTGTGGTTCACATTGTTTACACCTTTAAGTATGAATTTGAATAATACATGACATAATATTACAGGATGGGCAATTTAAATTGAGTTAGCACTGCATACCATCATATTTTGAGTCTCCTGGCTTGTGTATGCCTGATTACTCAGACTCAATGTTACATTAATGTTTSTTTATTTCTATTTAATATTAGAGAGTATGTCCTTCAAATCCTGTAATGGTGTGTTTATAACCAAAGTAAAGCTGGAAAATATTGAAAAGCATATTARTGCAAATATAAATAAATTCATTGAAATTGTGTACTGGCCAAATTCCAGATGTTCAGAGTAACTATCAGAGCAGTAGGTACATCTCCGCATGCTCGAATAAAATCTTTGGGTTGAAAGTTTGATGTAGAAAGCTTAGATGGAAAAAAAAATATTGTATTTATTATAATCAAGGGAAATCAACATTAAGAAGCAGTTCAATCTGAACATTTCTTATTTTTCCACATATGCAAGGTACATACTTCTTATATTCAAAAACTGATTTCTTGCAACCTCTTGGGGAAAACTGAGAACATTCTTTGTAACTCTGTAAGCCTTTATAGTTTAGGTTCAGGGTCTATTTCAGGAATCTTTCAGAACTTTTCAGTGTTGCAAATAAGAAGTATAGATTTTCTTTAAACTTTTCTTTTTGCATTTGGTATAATCTCTCTTTGCAGCCAGGAGTTGTGATGCAAAACCTACTCTAAAGAATGAAAGAATAATAAAGCAATAGATGGGTTTTGCTAGCCATGAAGGCAGAAAAATAGGTAGCTGAACACATTCTAATTGTCATCTTGTAAATTGAATCTATCAGCTAAAGGAGTTTAGTCCTTTCTCTCTGGAGAAGAAAAGGATCATCATAGACCCTCATCAGGGCCAGGCACTGACCTGCAGGGACSAGACACAGGAGTGTAAATTAGGCCAGACTCCCATAAATCCATCATCTCCCTCCTGATTTACATCCACGTAGACAGGAGGATTTACTCCCAGTACTTGCCTTGAGTTTCCCACCACCAGAGAAGCATAGAGAAAATCCAGGCTCTTTCAATATTGATCTTGCTCCTAAATCTCTTTTTTTCCTTTCTTCTTTGGATGCAAATGGAGATTGATGAGGTCAGGCCAGCAGCTGCTCRCCTCTCAGGGTCATTTTTCTGTGTTTCTGGAAGGGAGGAGTGAGCACATCACAGTTTTCCAACACTTAAAGATGGCTGCAAAGAGAATGGAGGCTCTCTCTCCAAGAGAAGTCACATGGAGAAGACAAAAAGCAAAAAAAGTTCTACTGGGRGAGGTTTCACTTAGATATAAGAAAGAAATTTTTTACAGCAAGAATAATCATTCACTTTAGCAACCTACTCGGGAACATGGTGGCGTCCCTACCCACTAGAAGCTTTCACACAACTGGACTCTGTGTTAGATGACTTCAGCTGGCTCCTGTTCCCATGAAAGATGGGACAAAGTGGACTTTTGAAATCCCTTCACACTTGGGCTGTTCCATGATTCTGTGAACAGACATATTCAGACAGCATTTTGGAACAAGAAAAATGAGCTTTGACAGGAACACTAGTAGGTAAACAGTTACAAAGACCTGRGGATAAGAAGATCTTGTGAGGAGATTAAAATATTTGTTTATCTAGCCTAGAAAGGGGCCTAAATGAGATATAACTGCTGTTTTTAAACAGAATGTAAATACTGGAGGAGTGATATTTAAGCAAACAGATAACTGTGGTGCAAAAGCAAATAACATAGACAACACTGGATACATTTAAGCTAAAAGCTTTTAGAGGGTTTTTAGCTSTAGAATGAATGATGTCCTTTACGTTCCAACAGCAACCAGAAGAGTAGATACATTTACAGGTGAAGAGTAACAGCACTAAAGGAAATTAAGGGTATAGTTAGTATAGATAGTTTTAGAGATCAGGTAAATACAGGTGTTATAACTTGCACCTCATAAATATGTAAGTAAATAAGACATCCAAATCATCAAAATTCCAGCATAAAATTTGATTTGCCCCCTTGTTCCATCTTACAATTTCTGAAAAAAAATCAATTTCCAGGAAGCAGAATGTTCTTAGCACTTGTTATTTTTTAGGCTCTGAAGATCATCATGAGGCAGAACTTGGTGCCAGGATGGCTTGTCCCACAGCAAAGGGATACATTTCCATACTTGCAGGACTGCTACATGGCCACTTATTTTCTGGGTGTAGGAATGAATGGTGTGCCTGTAAACAWCCCAAGGGCTAGAACTTCACAGAGACATGTGAGGAGTGGAGTGGTGTAGCCCGGGGTATATGATGGAGCTGCTATGGAGAGGAAGTCTGGGAAGAGCTGACACTTCTTTTCTCAGGAATTGCCCTGATCTCTTCCTCCACCAGCATAAAACTTGTTCTTTAATAAAAGCTGGTGACATCATGCTATTACAGCCTGGTGTAACCTTGCAAGTGTCTTTGTACCCTGGGAGTCAAGAAAAGAAAAAGCCTTCAAGCACAGAAGGGTCTCAATGCCAGAAAAATTCATTAAAGGAACTCTCAAGATACCATGATGTTCCCATTTTAAAATGCCAAAAAACAATGCAGGCTGTTTGAATGTTAACCTACAGATAAAAGATTCTTTCTTTATATTCCCAATGATGCAAGTTTTGACCTTCCACTCATCATTCCATATTTGCAGATAGTGGAGAACAGAACCTCCAGGGCTAGGAGAGTGAGAGAATAGGGGAATTCAAGGGAAAACACATCTTTCATTGTGTGTGACAGGCAAAGAAAATGCTCCCTTTTTCTGAAGTTACATTTCAATAGATCGCAGTCTTTGTTTATCAAATACAATATTTTTGTGTTTCTATTACAAACTTGAGTTTAGGCTTCCTTTCTGCAGAAATGACAACTCTAAATATTATCAGSGAAAAAAAAAGGAGGTTTTAATCTAAATTCTCTCTTCACAACGCTCTTTTCATTACAAGCCCAGAAGCCAAGCACAACATATCTGCACCACTTGATCCACTGAGTATTAAGTATAAACTTAAGCACACAAGTTTCTTCCTGGAATGCTGCTGGTAGGATATTGAATGTTGTTTTTTTCCCTTTGTCTCTTTTCCCAGAGACATTTCTTTCTCCCAGGTATCCTGTGCTGAAAAGTAAGTGGTTTTTTGGTGTAAAAAACCCTAAATCTGCCATAAGGAACTCTGCCTAACCAATTTGCTGCAATACATTAGCAAGAAAATCCACCAGGAGAGGAATGGTATAGAGGTAATCTAGAGGATTAGGARTCACACAGAGTCAGTCAACATTTAAAGACTCTACAGATGGAAAACTAGCAGAGGTCTAAGTAAGGTGGTTAAAATTATTATAAGGTTCACGGAGACAAGTAGGAAATATGAGCATTGAAAGAGATCTGAATTCTGAATCGCTAGGAAACTCTATTTGTCTTTTAAAATACTTTTTATTATTTYGCACTTCAGAAGGAAAATGTCAAATTATATGGCCAATTGATAAGAAGTGAAATTGCCTGCTTATCTTASGGAAATTCAAAATATAGAAAGACATGTTACAAGTAGGCATTTTAGTAGTTAGAGGTGGGGGAAGCTGGAAAGGTTGTTTTGGTTTGCATCATCTCATTTTACATCTAATACCTCTTTGGTTGTTGAGCCAGTGGGACATACTGCAGCATGGTAAGATAGCAGCTATTTTTCATTAATATTTAAGGATCTACTGTATCATTTCTGTTGCATACTGAGCCACCAACATATGTGTAATAAGCAGCTTTAACAGAAGTGAAATTAGGCTACCTAGTCTTTACCATATGCATATATGTTCATGCCATATGCACATTTAAAGTCCATTTGCATAGAGTCTGTTTTAGATTTTTGTCTTCAGTTTTACAGTCATAAATTAAGATGTAGTCATTAATGATATCCATTCTAAGCAACCATTAATCTTTCCTTACTATCAGTCAATACAAATGAGAAGTGACAAGTACATACAAACAGCCATTGTTTGGRCAAACTTTAGATTCAAACTAACAAAGGGCTGAATTCTGAACACAAAAATGCAGAAAAATAGGTCTTTATATATAGTACTAGTAATAGAAGATTGGGAGTTGTTTTTGCAGGAGAAAGGGTAATGATTTCATACCAAAAGAGGACAGGTTTAGAATAGATGCAAGGAGGAAATTTTTTACAATGAGGTAAAACAGTGCTACGAGCTGCCCGGAGAGRTGGTGGATGCCCCAACCCTGGAAACATGCAAGGTCAGGTTGGACAGGTCTCTGAGCAACCTGTTCTATTTGAAGATGTTCCTGTCTATGGCATGGGCATTGGGCTAAATTACTTTTAAAGGTCCCCTCCAGCCCAAGYCCTTCCATGATTCTATGACTGTTTRTTGTTCCAGCTTTATTTTTTATAAATTCATAAGATTCATTATTTTGAAAAAACCTCACCGTTTTGTGTGSATTTSGGGCTTCATCACAGGCAWAAGCAGTGTTTTCATTTTACATGATAATAKTAATTTAAAGATTTGTAAATTATTCAGGAAAGATTCTCATCTCCTGGTTTCGTTTTGTTTTGTTGGTTTTTTAAAATAAGACAAATAGCRACTTTAGTTAGAGGTGTTATCGTAGTTTGCCAAAATTCTATCTAATATTTATTTGTAAAAGTTAAATGAACTTTCATAAAATGCTTAGTCAGAGATGTCTTGTAGAAAGTAATTTTCAGAGATCGTGTTTAAGAAAACATTGATTTCCATCACAACACCTAGGGTAAACTAGCTTCATTCTCCTACTGATACTTATAAAAAACTTCTTTGGATGTGGAATAAAACAATGAAGAATAAAATAAAAGGTTCTACAAGCCTTCTCCAGTTTCTGTTGCCCTAGTCATTAAAACAGTGATGTCCCTAACTGATTAAAGCAGCTGCTTCTGCATTCTAGGTGATGTTTGGCTGGTAAACACCTGTAAACAAATCTGTCAGGTGCAGACACCAACTCAGGTTACAGAGCTTCCCCTTTTTAAGCTAACAGGGCTTAAGTGGTCCTGTCTACATCCACAAAAGAACATCTTAAGTCCACAGCCATAAAGTCACTGCACTTGCAAGGATGAAGACCAGACAAGAYTTGACTGTTTTTGCAAACTTGTTCTTCTTTTTGTGATCCAGCGTGAAAGACAGTCTTCCAAGGACTCTTTGCACATGATGATATTTCCCAATGTAAAAGTACTTGATATATTGAGGATAAAATTCCACAAAGCTAGGGGGATGTATTTTTCTCCAGGCTTGGCAGGAATGTGCAGCATATGAACAACTCTACTTGATGACAAATAAACTTAATACCTGTGAACCTCCTTACTCAACTGGTCAAAGACAAGTCCAAAACCCACCATTAAACYCCCCMAAAACCCCAACCCAACCAACAAATATAATAAAGGATACTKCATGCTTAAGTCTGGTCTAATATTKATATATATMTTTTATTCTTGTGGTGCCMTTTAAAACCTTTCTAACAATTCCCGTGTCTGTAGATACACTAGAAATCTCCTAGGTTAATTAAGCTAAGCTCTTATCAGAATTACAGTAGTGGCCAGCTAGTCAAAATACTAATCTCCCAATGTGCAGCTTAAGCTTTGTATCTGAAATCAAYCATATTTACAAGCAGTCAGTAATGTTATACATACTGAAACCTAGTGTTAAATACCCTCCCATAACTAGCTTTTGAATTTGAATCCCAGGACTCACTCTGTCATGTTCAGTAGAATTTCACCCTGCAAAGAGCCCCATAGATTTCCACAGAATATCTGCCTTTGGACGTTAAAATATCATTCACAACACAAGTATTACAGTATTTTTTGTGTTAACCACATGGCTTGTTCATTGCATCCTTAAAGACTGTGCAACTTGCTATTGCACCATCACGATTAATTGAACAYAAATTTCATGCAAAGGAAGGACAGTTCTTTATTAACAGGAATGTTAATACTTGTGTTCAAACTCTTTACCTTAAATTAACACTATCTTGCTCCTTTTCTCTTTATTTTTTCATAAACACCTGTGTCCCTAGCTGTAGAAGTGTAAGGCTACTCCTATTTTCACAGCAGGATTTAGCCTCTTTGGAGTAAGATAAAGGCTATTAGACTTTATTGGTTGTGGGAAATGGTGAGTTATGTATTATGTTTTTCATTTTGCTTTTCCTTTTGTCAGCAAAACAAAACAAAACAAAACAAAACAAAACAAACAAACAAAAAAGAGGCAATGACTATTTCCTAGTGAAATCTGTTCTTGTTTGCTTTAATTTCCTTTCTAAATATTTATGTTAATAGGAAAAATCTCCACTCAGAATAGTGAAAAAGTCCCAGAGGTACATTTTGGATTCTACACAGATTCAAAAAACTGCAAGGACTGTAAACATTGCTTCTGAAACTCTCGTGTGGAGAGAAATCACRGGGCTTGCTGAATCTCACAGCAAAACCTGCTGTCTCAGCAACAATTACTGTAGATGTGCTTACAAACTGACACCGGTGATAATGTCAGTGTACAGCTGGGATCCTAAATGGAACCTGATGCTCCATACCAGCTTATTCAAGCAGATTCAGGGGCAAGAAAAAAGCAGGCAGAGGGGCAGAGAAGATGCCAGTGTGATATGTGTGTGTGTATTATAGATATGTGAAAATGCRGTCATGCATTTAGAAATGAAATGTATAAAAAGGTGAGGAGAGTGAAAGAATACCAACTGCCACTCAGCAGGGGATTCAGGACATCAGAAAAGCAGCATGATGCCAGCAGGTGAACAGGGCAGCAGAAGCCTGGTAACTGGCAGGCAACGTGTGGCCAGGCCAGCAGGCAGCAAACACCTGGAAGCTTCTTTGTGAACCAGCCAGCAGGAGCCTGGTACAGAGCAGAGAGCAGGTGGATGGGGTGGCAGCCAGGCTGGATACCTGACAGCTGCTCGGGGTCAGATTGTCAGAGAGCTCGCTACACAGAGCCATAAAAAGGGCTGTTTGCTTTTGCTCTGTTGCCTTATGATTGTTCACRTATTTTAATGGGAAAGATTAAATGCAGCTTCTCCAAAGTGCTTTTTGTGGGGAAGGGAAAGCCTGTGTCATAGTTTAAGGCTGTTTTCAGAATTTTAAAAGAGCTGTGTCAGTTTCAGCATCTCTTGAGCAATGCTGTAATGAAATTCCTTTACATTGGTCAGTCATTGAACAGTTCTGGTTTTAAGTACCGTGATACATATTTGGTTGTCCAAGCAAAGTTAACACATTAAACAGTGTAAAACTAGCCACAGCAGCAGTATCATTACAAACCTCTTCCAGTGAGCAYTACAGCAATGAGATAATTTTTCTAATCTCCAGAGGAAAAAAACAGAGATTATGGAAGAGCTGATGGCATACTTTACAGCTCCAAATACTTTAAGGCACTATTATGACTCTCACTACCTAGAAACTGGCTTTGTGTGTCCCTCCTGTCCCTGACGAGCTCTGCAGAGCATGGCAGCCAGAGAATAACAAGTGTTATTGCTGCAATGTCAACCCCCCGGTTGTGAAGGGGACTAACTGGAACCAGGGTAGAAATCAACTTTTAAAATTTGAGGTTGCACAGCTCATTAAGCTCTTTTAATGAAAATTATATTTTTYCTATGCATTTTACMGACTTCAGTTTTTCCCCAAAGAATTAAACTTACAGCTGACCTATTCAATTAAAAAATCTTTCACCAATTTGAGTCATCTGGGATAAAACTCAATATACATGAAATTAAATCAGATTCCTTCCTTTGAAGAGAATACACAAAAYCTCTCTACTGATCAGAATGTGTTTTTGTGTTTTTTTCTCTTTCTTTCTCTTTTCTTTGCTGATACATCACTCTCTGTAGAGTGTATTTGCAGCAGCAGGATAACCTCTTCACTCCCTGGCAATGACATGCTGTAGGGTATAGCACATTTCTTGGGTGTATAAGCAGATGGATATTATATAGGAAAAAAGAGGTGRCACTACTTCTGACCATAACATTGATAGAATCACATGGCTAAGTCCACTGTTTGCATTTTAAATAGAGGTTTTGTGAATAAATACTCTAAAAAAAAAAGATTTATGACTATAATCAAGACCAGTGCTTTAATGGAAATACATCAAGTCTTAAGAAGAAGAAAACTGAGAGCAAGTCACAGAAAAACACATGACTAGCTAGATTCAAAGAAAAGTGCTAACAGATACATTGCTAATGGTATTTGTTCCAGAAACAACTGCTGAAATGCTAAAATAATGCACTCCTGTCAGAGTTACGTTGCTTAAATGCCTAAACAAAAATCGCTTGTTCAATGGGTATCCGATTATCCAAAGACTAAAATATACAACTTGGAGGAACACATGAAATACTCTAAGCAGCAATCTGCAGGTAAAGGGCTATAATATATATCCATAAAGGACAAGAGTTAAAACTGTGCAGCAACCTTGGCTGTTAATTTCTTGACTGCAGTGCTTACCTTTGCAACCTCTGCATTTTCTTCATTAAAACATTGTAAGTAATTGATCATTTTTATAGTGTTCAGAGGTTCAGATACCATGGAAACAGGCTGAAACTAGGGGAGTGGTTATATTATTAGAATAATTAGTTGTGGAACAAAGTTTCTGCTCAATGCTTATCCTTCCCGGTTCATCCTCAGACAGTGACTTGGCATTATTYGTGCTGTGATTTTTGTCTGTGGTCTTATGTAAATCTCTGCCAGTATGCCTGCATATTTTTTCCCATGYAGTATAATATGTACTTAGTCTCAAAAAACATGCTCTGTGACGTAAAGGTACTATACTACTTACTGAAATCACATTGCCAACGAACTGTTTGTCATTAGAGTGGTTTGCTTTGTTCCAGTGGAAATCCAATCATTGTGTGCACTTGTTTATCAACACAGTTCCTCCTTTTTGATATTATGGCTATTTGCATAATGTGGTCTAATGTTCCAGACCTACAGCTCAACATCATGATATATTATTAATAAAATACCTTCCTTGCTATGAAGTTCTCTGTGACACTGAGAATCAATATTTGTTAGAACTTTTGGAAGAGGGTGGAGGAGAATTTCACTGTGAACTGGCAGGAGTTTTTTTGTCCTGGAAATCCTCAGGTGTTAGTTCAAACAAGAAAATTATTTCAACCAACTATATTTGCTCCAGGAACAATATACAAATGCTGTGCAATGCAGTAATGCTCAAGGTACATTGCATAAATCATAAACTTATAGAATCMYTTAGGTTGGAAAAGACCTTTARGACCTTCAAGCCCAAGCATTAACCCAGCACTGCCAAGACCACRACAAAACTATGTCCCAAGTCTCACATCTACATGTCTTTTAAATACCTCTGGGGAGACTGTTGGCTTGCTTSTGATGTAGAAAGCACTGTTTTACTTCTAGTTCTGAAGTGGCAAGGGTATTAAAATTCCTTCTCGGAACCTGGGAGATAATAAAATACCCAAAATTATAATTTTCACATTCAAAGAATCCTGTAATATTACAGRTCTGAAAGGTATATAACATTGCTACACAAGTTTATCTGAAAATTTTTTTACAGCTAAAGTTTCTAATTGAATTTTTGCTGTAAGTAAGGAACAGGAGGCAGGTGTTATTTTGATTTATTTTGATGTTGTTCAGAGTGTTTTTGTCAACAAAGTGTTGTTGTCAAGTGGGTAAAGACAATTTTTTTTGCAATAACAAGTGATTTTAACAATAAATACTTGTTTTCCAATGGAATCCTTTATACTTCATCCATCTTGCACTACAAAGTATGCTCTTACTGAGAATATTCCACAAAAGTTTATCTGAATAAATTTATCAAACCCTAAAACCTTCCCTGAGCTTGTAAAATAATGAAAGAGTGACAATTTTGGCAAATTGAAGTGACTCATGTATTATAAGAATTTGGGGGAAAAACTGAGGCTTATTTTCTTTTCTTCTAACATAAAACTCAGCAGACTGCAATTCATGTAAAGAAAAAGATTAGGGGGATACTTTTTTCTCAGACATATCTCATACATGCTTGCATATGTRACACACACCTTCCATGATAGACAGACACTCTGTTTTTATTTAYGATATCCCAGTCAGTTTAGCCAAAATGAAACAAAACAAAACAAAAACCAAAGAACACAAACAGCTGAGTAATAGCCAGTGTGCGTTTATAATGTGCATTCAGAATGTAACATGGCATCTCTGCTGATAGCATGATTTCCTTCTACCATGGGATATATTCCAGGATACATTAGGTAAGCCAAAGGCCAGCTGGATAATACTGATTTTACCTGAAAATTCAAGGCAAATTCAAAATTCACATTCTAGGTAGTTATTTGTTTTGGGAGAGAAAGAGGTGTTCAAGGGTTTTTGGCAGGTTTACTTTGTCTTGTTAAAAAAAAACAACATAACCCTTCAGCCTCCAGTACTCTTATTGAAATAYAAACCAAAATTCTTTTATTTATATAAAAAAATACATACCATAGTTGGCCACATCCATACTACAGTATTGTAAATACAAAGCTAATCTATTTGGAAGCATCAGGAAGATATTTGAGCAATCCCTATTAGCATTTAAGCTCAGCTCATAGTAATACACATTAGCAGTGTTTTCAAACAGGGCGAGACACCATTTGGAGATGAAAAACATAATTTTAAGGTATTCTAGGTATCATAATGAGAGTTTTTTCTTAACACTGAATATTCATGATGCATCATAAAACTAATGATAAACATAAAAACTGATGTGAACATTTGACTAATCTGTTCTTATTTGTTTGGAAGAGCTGTAATAATTGCCTGGTTTGTAAATTAAACATCTGTTATGGGAATAAACAAAAACATAACTGAGCATATTCAAATAAATTGAATTCACCTTAGTTCCATAAATTTTATTATATGGATGSATCAATTTTATTATACCTGAGGTCTGAAATGCTATAGAAATCAGTATRAAATTTTTCCTGAGATCCCCTATTTGTAACAATAAATGTTTTCTGGTTCTAATAAACTATTGCACTTATTAAACGTCTTGGTTTGTCCATTTCTTTTTTTTTTTCTCTAAAAGATGGTTGATAAAATGGATGACTTAAGTAGATTTGGCTACTATGTTTGTTTATTGCTATATTGTTGCCCAGGTCCAACAGAATGTCAAAAATTATTTCTRGTTGCATACAGCCCATTTCAGAAATGCCAGAATTTTTACGTACGCATAAGAAATTCATTCTGTATTTAAAGTAGCCCTGTTTTACTACCTGAGAAGTTTCAAATAATGAAAGATTTGGGTAAAAGACAAAGACTTAAAAAAAGGAGAGAGACCAAGGGGGATTGGGGTTTTTTGCTTTCTTTTAAGTRAAAAGAGAAGAAACTCCTCTTCTTAAGTTGTTAAAAGTACTGTACAATAAGTAGTTAGTTTTGGATTGCAACCATCATTATTTAGTGCATGGGCACCAGAAGTAGAAGATTTGCTTCCATGATGCTTAGTCTTATTATCAATTCCAGAATAGAAAGTCATTATGTCTTCCCCTTCCATAGCTCCACTGATAAAGTATAGTATCCTGCTACACWAAGTGTTATGACTGAAGAACAAAAGTTCAAAGCATTCCTATGCAAACACTGAAAATGCAGTCTTGACTGCTCCCTTGAGGCTGGGATTACATMCCCATARAAAATATAGTGTAAGAGTAAATGAKAGACCTGATGATGTCTGGAATTTTACTCTCCATAAGATTATTAAACTCCAKAAATATGAACTTAAGAATCTCAAAACCTCTCTCTTTTTCTCCTTCAGAAAGGTTTTTCCACYTTGCTTACTACTGTGCTTGAGTGCCTTACCCTTTGATGTAATGTAATATTTGAGAATTTCTACTTCAGCTTTTGCTTCCCAGATAGACAATATTTTTCCAAATTTGATTTACAGCAAGGAGATGCCAAAACTCACGAAAATTGTCTTCAGAAAGGAGGACTTGGAACACAGCACAGAAATTGCTAATTACAGACAGAAACCTGAAAAGAAGTTCCACTCAAGAAATGAGTTGGAATTGTCAGCATTCCAGGTAATCTCAGCCAGGGGCACCAYATAGTGGAGGCAAGCATATTAATTTGCAAATCAAAGACAATTCAGTCTTTCCTTCTGYCAAGTCAGTCAGTCTTGCAGGAACAAGTGGGCCATACAGGTGGACTTCTGCCCAACACCCCACGATGTAACATGCTGTAACATGCTGAAACTGTGTCAAAATGTTCAGGGAGGGATTCAACATTCATAAGGGTAGCGATAAAAACTGTGCTGCTTAGGAATTTATGGAAAGACTTCCATTGGCTTCAGAAGCCAAAGTACATTCTCTGTTCCTAATATTTTGTTAATGAACATTAATTGTATGTCATATGAAATAAGTATCTGAGCCTACTGATTCCAAAGTAGTTGTAATGTCTGAAATAAAATGGTTGATCTAGCTTTTCACTTGCATCAGACAGGAGTTCGTCTGGCTTTTTGCCAAAATTTAAAAAAGARGCAAAACTCCAGCAAAATAATCATTCTTTACAAATCCTGATAACTTACTCAAAACATTGTTGTACATCMGAAATTTCATAAAGATGCAGTTGCCTGTTAAAGTTAAAACTCTCTTCATTAACTGTGCCCCTTAAATGTCAGAAATTCAAATCACTATGTTCCTCTTGAAGTTTTAATTGATAGCTTACAGGTGATCAGTACTCCTGTATATTGGCACTTCAGAAGCCAAGTCCTCTCAATAAGCAGTTTATAAAACCTTGCACTGTGATTTTACAGATGCATTTAAACGTTAAGTGAGTTTTGGGAATAAAGGGAGGAGTGKATTGGCAAGATAAATCTGTGTAACATTTAGTCACTCGTGAATAGACCCCCTATACCTAACTAAAGACACTGGACTCCCACTCGTGGGTAGTAAGGAGATATAAATTACAAGTCAGAGGCTTGGACAGTAAGGTATGCAGCTATCAAAAGCATAGGAATGTGGCAGATACTGAAAAAAAATCAGGGCTTGTTTGAAAACATAAAAGTCRGTCCTAAGTCTTTTGGAGAGACAAAGTCATCATATTACATTRTCATCCTAGACCTTTACATTGCTCTGGGGTTTTAGGTTTAATAGCAACCATTACCATCAGAGAGGAAATATTTCCTGTTTTCATTCCACTATCCAGAGTATCTATTTCTTAGTAGCAGMAAAAATTAGAAATAAATTATTCTCATCATTTCTGAGGGAGGCAAAAATCTATTCTGTCTCTCACAACAATTTTTAAACTGAACACACCAAGAAAATAGAGACTTGTTTATTGAATTGAAGTGTAGAAATGTACTATATAATTTTCTAATGAAATCTGCCAMACACAAAGTAGTAAAGGAGAAAACTAAAGGCTGATCCAAACTCTGGAACAGGTTTCTAGTGCTATGTACCTATCTCTCTGTACTACCTTACTCCTCACTCTCTCCTACCTCCTGGATTTCGGATCTTTTTCTTCATAGGAGAACACACTCTGCATCAAAGTAGTAATCTGCTTCGCTCTCTATATGCACTCTCAAATGACCTCTGCTGGATGAAATAATTTTTGATGCATAGAGGCATTCGGCAAAATAGCCCTTTCTCTCCAGCCTTCCCCAGATTTTTAACTGGTAAGTCAAAACAGTTTTCTGTTTAATATCCAAAGTTTCCCTTCCCCTCTCTCCTACTGGGACTCATTTGTATGTTCAGAAATTCATACATAGGACTTCATCTTCTACACAGGCAYTGGCCTGAAGTTGCACATTTGTAGGAGGTCCTCACTCTCTTCCACAAAATTCAGTACAAGCAAAGAAATCCAGGAAGTATTTTCCATACCAACAGCACTGAAAAGCCAAACATAGTCAGAACCAGTTACTGTCCTGATTTTCCAAGGCCTCTCAAAAGACTAAGTCCTGTCTCACTTCAGTTTTGTAAAAACTCTCAAAAGCTCTTGGTCATATTTCACCCACTCCAACAAAGAAAAAGAGACTATGGTTGGGTTGGTATCTGAAGAAAAGGTTTCCAGCTCCAGAGTGATGACTGTCTTCCTTGGCCATGCAGCTTTGGAATGCCAAGTGAGCCCATGTGCACCTGTGTGTGCACCCTCAGGTGCACTGCCCTGCTGCAGGCTCTGCTTTGTCAGGAACCTTGGGCTGCACAGCATGTAAGTATAGGCTTTGATTTTATAATAGCTTGGAAGTAGAATATTATATGCTATAATTCTCTGCAGTTTTTCCACATTGTTGATTGCCTGCTTTGATTTCTCTTGTTATCCTCGCAAAGGTAGTGTCCTGAATGCTGATGGCACAAAACTTGGCACTCCCTGAGGCTGTAATTCTATGGTAGCAAATATTGGAGATGGTCTGTAATTTGTGATATACAATAACTGCAATAATGGTACAATGCCTGTGGGTAAAGCAGTGGAGGGAACATAATGCAGCTAATAACTATTCATTTGATGGGTTTTTAATTTGKTTTTTTTTTCTGAATGTATCCTGTGTGCAATATTTTAACCACTTCAGAACATTTTTGCAATGATAGTTGTTTATAATTATGTATTTGTATCATCTGCCACACTCAGCTTCCTAAAAGGCACACATAATTTTCCAAAGTTTTTCTCATTCCTCAATTTTTTTTTAATTGAATTAAATTTTCTGTTTTGAGGTATTTGTTCTATACTAATAAGAGAGAAAGGTTATGTAAATATTCATTTGGCCAGGTTAACTCTTTGATGTTTTAAAATTAGATGTTTAAGAACAGTGTGGTGCATTTCTACATTTCTTTTTTAGAAATACTGATAGCTTATGTGAGGAATTCTATAGCTTTTCTCTGTACAGTAAAAATATCTCTTATGTTCTATTAGAGGGCAGTAGTAGCCCAGAAAATACTAACCAGAGAGGAGGAGAGAGTTTCTTAAAGTGTTTGCTGAAAGTGTTATCTGCAACTAATAGTTCAGSACAGCTGTAACTCCCTTAGCTGTAGAGTGCTTCTGGTACTAAAACTCTTGCCTGACACAGATTGATAATTTATGCCTTTGAACGGCCACTGGGATGTTTCTAGCACATAAATGATGGACAGTAATAACCGAGGATTTGTATCTGGAGCATTAGGAGATCTCCACGGTTTGAAGGCTTTCAAGTGCTTTATATGGCCGATCCGGGTAAAGTGATGTAAAGTAGGTCAGGCGCTGGGAGGAGGGAAGTGAGATGGGAAATCATCAGTTGTGCAGACATTAGCACATTGTGATCTCATCTGCTGCTGTGAGGTTGTAACACGGACTTGATAAGACTGCCAAAAATATTTTTCTTCATGTACCTGTCAGTGACTCTGTCTCTTCCTTACAGTTGTTATGTCTGACTGCAGCATGTTCTAAATAATAATATGTCATTTGGGAAAGTGCTAAGGCAATTTGTATATGAATACTAAATAACACATTTTGTAGTTTTCCACCGCGCTGTGATCTCTCTGTGCTTTTTTATGATCTCTGAGCTTTGTTCTTCTCTGTCCCAAAACAAGAAGCTCAAGCATATTCAGGAGASTCCCTCCAAGTCTCTGAAAACACCTAGGCCTCTATACAGAAATTCTACTTCTCAAAACAAAGGATAAACATCAATAGGGGGTTTCCCACACTCTTGTTCTCCAGGCCTTGGCATTCCCAGCTGCACAATGACTTGAATGAATCTACCGCTCTCATCACCATCCTTTCCCATTTAACTCTTTCTTCCCAAAGGCTAATAAATGCAGCTCAACAGGGAGATCCTCCACAACTAATTCCTAAATACACCTTACACGTGTTGCTACTTACACTTCCCTTTTATACATATCAGACAAAACAAGAATCTTAATGAAAAAAAAAGTAAATTTACCTGACAATTTCAGGCATAGAAGGGACTTAAATTTAGGTAGTCTTGCCATTTTAAAATTTATTTCCCTTCCCACAGTGATGCTTTGAGACTGCTCCATGAGGTGTACTGAGGAAGATATTAAATGTAACAGATAAAAACATCCTTTTACACCAAATTAGTGTTTTTACTGTTTGTTCCTGACTGAGCAGGTTTTCCTGTATTTAATGTGCAGAAGTCAGCATGCTAAAACATAAGGCATCCTGCTACCTAGATATAACCCACAGATGAATTTATCCAAAGCAAGAAGCTGTGTGAGATGATCAATTAGAAAAGCAAAAACAACTGTGTCAATAATTGTCTATAGCCAAAATCAMCTTTAAATACCATTTATAATAGTTCTTTTAATACGGGGTGTGAAATATCATTGGCTCTGCTAGTCTCAGTATCCTACTGTTCTGACAATTTCATTTAAACCTTAATAATCCTTTAAAATGAGCAATGATTAATCCWTTCATTTGTAAGCCTTGTTGTTGAATGCAGTGATAGACATCATTTTCTTTCACTGCTTACAAGTGCCAATTCTTGGGCATTGTGACAAGTTTCATTTGTCAGTGTTCCTGCAATATTTCACAGAGTTACTACTCATTCCATCAGGGCATCCACATTTGAACTAAGCATTCTTGCCAAAGAAATCCCACACARTTTTCCACAACTTCTTAATAAAAAGTAGCCTGTGTTAATATTGTGTGCTATCAAGGTGTGTAAAAATGACTCAGCATTATGCTTGAAAGGAAAAGAGAGGTAAGCAAATTTACAGATGAATTTGGACATCCAACTAATATATGTCTCAACCATTTAGGAACCCATTCCAACTGTTACTGAAACAAAAATAGTGGTTTACTGAAAGACAGAAGAAAATTGCTTGCTAGAGAAGCAAATAAATGCTATTATTTTTGCATGAATAAATTCTGCAAAGTAGTGAAATTAGGCAAAAGATTTAAAGAAAGAATATTATTTTCCCTCACGCRTCTCCTAGAAACTAATACTTAGAGATGCAGTCTCACCTAAAAACGGCTGTGCTATTGCTTGTGTCTGTACAGATTGCACCTATACAAAAGGAAAGAAAAGAATCAYAGGACAATTTACTGGAGGAAAAAGTCCAGGTCTCCAGCCAGGTCTCCCCATGCCTTGGCTTGACTTCTAGCAATACCGTTGGCTGCTTCAGCTCTTGCAGATCAATTGCAGGTTGCTGCTCCTCTGAATCATCATCTACTCTTTTAGCTTTCAGAAGTCACTTGAGCCTGGTGAAATGAAGAGGCCTGCATGAGAAGGCTGCAAATGAAGAGGCCTGCATGAGAAGGCTGCTACAGACATACTAGTATGTCTACATCAGTCACTCCCCTCACAAGTGAAGATAAGGCCCCCAGTGCCTCTTCTTCATCAAAATTTTCAGTGAATTTGTAAAGAAGAGCAGAAGAGTGACATGCCACACAGTTGCAGAGCAGAGCAGAAGAGCAATGTACTACATGGCTGGACAATACACTAAAAATATGATATAGAAAACCTTAAGCTACAGTGCCACTATGAAGGCCCTTTTGGGTCTCATACCCAATGCATTTCTGGTACCAAAGTGAAAAGAAGAAACAATGAAGTGGGATAAATGGTCSTGCATATCCTATTGAATATTTTTGTGCAGCTGGAAGATTTGCAACTCATTGCTGGGGTGTGAAATACATGGTGCCAAATAACATGTGTACTTTTGTTTTTCATCTTGTCTTGAGTTCATCTCTTGATAATTAGTTGCTCCTCTRATTAGTTCTGTAAATTTGGTAGGACCGTGATAATTTCTCAGGCTTGGTGAACTGAGAAGTGTCTTGGTCATAGATGCATAACATTTCTTTCCTTTGCCTGGCTAGCTCTTTTCATAAAATATTTAATTTCCTCAGAGATCTCTACTTGTGACTGATAATTGTCATGATATCTCAAAGTTAAGGAAGGAAAGATCTGTATAAGTACAGATATTGATCACAGGTAYGATTGTGTGAGCCCGACTTTCCTGAGGAGTTGGGCTAAAAGTCGTATAATGGGAAGATTTCTGAGTTTATGGATTGTATTTTAAGGGTAATGATGGCTAAAATGTCTTTAATTTCGGACTTGCCATGTTTCATCTGGGCTGTGCAATGCCCTGACACSTTGATGTTGTTCTCAGAAACTATACATAAATAATTGTCCTGAAGCCCTAGGGTTGGTTATTGTGCTTCTACATGAGCAGGYTCTTGCTGGYCCRACTTACAGATATTTGACATGAATTTTTTTCCTGTAACTTTTTGACATTTCCAAATCACTTTGTTGATGCTAGTTAAGCCTTAACAGCCTTGTGAATTAAGTACTGTATTTGCAGTTTGAAAATTTAAAAAAAAAAAAAAAGAAAAAGAAAAGTAAAGCCATCATCAAAAATTCTGCTGCTTACGTTGGAGTTGGAGCAAACAATTATTTAGTAATGCTTATTRCCTGTCCAAGATTACTGAGGCCTCAGATCTGCAAAAAAAAACTTGCACAAGTAGCACCTAGCCTAGTTCTGTCCAAGTGATCACAATACTTTACACATTTATATTAATAGAGCTTACTAAGCTGCATTATTTTGACAGGAGTGGATTTATGGCATAATTACATGGACAGTTATTCCAGAATAGCTGAGGGGAAGGTAACCTCTGAAAGGGAGTCAATGTTAAACCCTTGTAGGTGGAAATAGAATCTTAGCATCTCAAATTGCCTAAGTTGCAATGGCTCACTGTGCCTGACTACAGCCTCACTYCCTGAGAGCTATAATCCAAAAGGCCGTGATTTAGGTACACTGGTAGATTAATTGGGTGTGCTGGTTATTTGATATACATAAATATAGAATAGAATCACAGAAACACAGAATCGTTAAGATTGAAAAAGGCTTCCAAGTCCAGCCTTTAATCAAATACTCTCATGTCAACTAAACTGTAGCACTATGTATTACATCCAGTCATTTCCTGAACACTTYCTGGGATGGTGACTCAGCCATTTCCCTTGGCAGAACATGGCAATGCTTGACAACCTTTCCAGTAAAAAAATTCTTCCTGATGTCCAACCCAAACCTCCCTGGGAATGGCTTGAGGCCATATTCTCTTGTCCTCTCACCAATTATATATGAGAAACAAGGCTGATCCCATGTCTTTACAAACTCCTTTCAGGTAATAGTAGAAAGTGATAAGGTCACCCCCGAGCCTCTTTTCTCCAGACCAGACAACCCCAGCTCCCTCAGACACTCCTCATAAGTTGCCCAGAATATCACTGACTACTTCATCCTGGGGTCTCCCCATTCCTGTCTCTCAGTTCAGTGGTTAATTGCCCCGAGGATTACTGGTCTTTCTGTTAGAGACTGAGGCAAAAATGACATTAAATACCTCAGCCKTTTCCTCATCCCTGCTGACAATGTTCCCGTCCACATCTAATGGAGGGTGAAGATTTTCTTTATTTCTTCTTTTGTTGCTAATGTATTTATAAAAACACTTTTTAGTAGCATTTGCAGACTTTCCCAGATTGAGTTTTAGCTGAGCTTTCACCTTTCCAATTTTCTCTTCACATGACCTGATAACATTCTTTTACTCTTCCTGAGCTGCCTGCTCTTTCTTCCAAAGATGATTTTTCTCCCAAAGTTCCAACTAAAGCTCACCATTCATCCAGGCTGGTTTTCTTCCCCCACAGCTTGCCTTTTGGTACATAGCCTGCTCCTGCAGATTTCCTTTAATACATCTAYCGAGTGTGTTTTTGCTTCTTGTGTACACACACACTTGAATGGGCACACTTGAACAGACAATTTCTTTTTTAATTGAAGCCTTCCAAAGGAAGGAAGGATTCTGGAGGTTCTACTAGCATCTCTAGCTCTTCTAAAAATCCCACTCCTCTAAAGATGAAGAATAAAGTGGAATGAAAAGGGAGCCATTACTGCTAGTAGTATTAGTTTAAACAATTGTTTCACAAAATAACAATTGCAAAATCTGTTATCATAAGATACTCCAAAATCTTTTTTTGGAGATAAGAGCATAGCAGAGAGATAGCATAAGAGATAGCATAGTGCACAAATACACACAGCAATTGCTACTGCTTTAAGTTTCTAACCAAAAAAAAATTCCCAAAGACAATTTGAAGTCGTCATGACATGAAACTGGTAAAGACAATCAGACATTTATAAGAAAAACCATTTAGTTATCTTTGAGTTTCACTCTAACAACTGCCAAATTTTAGGCCATGTTATGATCCAGTTGATYGTGCCAACTATTATTGTTCTCTGAGCATAATTAACTAGAATGACTCAGTGAATAAAGTCCTATACAGTATAAGCAAAAAAGCAGAATCTGGCCCCTTTGGAAAACAGTCTTCTATTTCAACAGCTCATAGGGACATCTTCCTTAGGGCTGGTTTTACTGAGTTCCTGCCGACCTGCCATACACATACACTGTCTGTATAAAAGTGATATAAATTTGTTTAATTATTTTTTCAGTTTAATATCTGAACCTTGGAGAAAGAGAACCTGCAGCTACAGGAAGGATTTTTTAGCATTTCAATAAAATAAACATAGAAGCAACACAKGAAACACTATTGAGACAAATAAACCAACCAAAAATCAGTAAAAGACAGAAAACTAAGAGTTAATATCTCATCTATGGACTTTTTAAAAGATAATCTGTTCACAAAAGTATTCATTTAAAAGAAATAATTGCCTAAAGGAATATAGTGGGGAAAATCCCTATATTAACAAAGCCGGCTTTATTTACAGATTTYGTAAAACAGTATGAATATTCACTGAGCCCTAAAATGCTGCACTTCAGGAAATTGCTGATTTCTGTTCCCRTTGGCTTCTGAATGAAAATCTGACACACATAGAGAAATATTTGTTTAAAACTTTAATTTATTTGCTCCACAGGCTTCCTTGTGCTTATCTATCTCTAATTATTCTTTTGCTGAAGTTGCTGCATTATCATAATAGAAAACCCATTAGTTACTCGTGTAGTATTATCTGCCTGTAATCTGTCTCCTCCTGAGTTTCCATATACCTTGGTCTTTATTTCTCTGCGGCASTCACAATAGGATTTTCCTGCAGTACTTCACAGGCTGAAGATAGAGAATATTATTATTTTTTGAATACTATCATACTCCAGCAAKGAATAATAAGGCAGTCTCTGGCTCTTCAGTGCATGTCAGCTTGAGATCCTTTCCATATATTGTCACAACAGCAGTGTGCTGAGATTAGAGCTAACCATACAGCTGTACCCTAGACTCTCTAACACTGATGTGCAGTTTGTCAGTGATTCCTTCAGTGGTGGRTCCTTGTGTGTGTGAGTGTGCATGTCAGCATTTCCCTGAGCTGCCCGAAGCACCAGAGCTGCAGTCATTCCCTATTGTGCTCACTAACCAGAAACGTTCCATTAGTAAGAAACAGCAGATATAATATTAATATTATGTCCTAGYACGTTTTTCATATCAACCCAAGACAAGTCCTACTTAGCCACTGCCCTGCCATGTGAGTCATGTACTCATTCCTGAGGTGCTGTGCATGCAGCCTTCCCTCACCTGCATGGGACTGCAGTATTCCCTCTATGATGGCAGCCCTGCAGTTTGTGAATCTAGCGCTGTAACAGAGAACATCTAAACTTCGGGCATGCTGCAAACACATAATGCATTACTCGAAGTTTGTTTCCTGCACAGCTGTGTAATCCTTGAAGCTGCCAGCCGGCTATCACTGTCATTCCTAATGGCAGGTTGTTATATGCCTTTGGCTGATCAAGTTGCAGGACTTTTCCTGGAGCAAGGTCTTGGCAGTCCCRGAGTGTACTGAAGCAGAGCTTCACTGCTATTGTTTCTGCTTCAATGCAGATCTTTTGTTTTGCTGTCAGATTTCCACCAGAGTCAGGAGGTTTTGGATCACGACTTTGTAAACTGTTCACCAATTCTGCCRCTCTTGCAGTATCCAGGTAAAACTTGGAAACAGACAATAACAAAGATTAGTGTGTTTAAACAACTGTAAAAAATTAAAAACATGCACTTCCAGTGAGCCTCACAAGATCTGCAGATTGATATTTAGTGGTAGAGGTCCCWTGTTGTTCATACAAGAAATATAGAGTTAAAAGGACAGTTTTTCTATTATATTTAGTTACAATCTCTTCCACTAAAATGTGGGGGCTAAAATAGGAGTTTGTCTCAGTTCTGAGTTCCAGTTCTCCTTGCTGCATGTGGGAAATGTTGTCTGTCCTTTATGTGGGAGCTGGGAGRTTGGAACACTAACGCAGGCAAATGCATCCCCACTGCTGCAGAAGAGTATTGCCATAAACTAGCTCATTAGATTAAAGTGAAGATATATAAAGGATTTCAAAGTTGTCTTAAAGATGTCTTTTATCATAAAGGCGCTTTTATGGTTTTAGAAGAGAAGATTGAAAGAAAACACAGAGTTTGCCAGTAACTTTTCTTCTGTTGTGTTTTTTTCAGCAGAATAGGTATGTAATGTGTTTCTCCAACTTTAYCAAGGTGACATAGCAAGTTAGTAACTCAGTCAGAGCTAATTCTCCATTATTTGGCTAAGATTTCTGTCTCTTCACAGATTAATGTTAGCGTACCAAATTACAATCAGAGAATATGAAAAAGAAAGTCTTTCATTCTAGCTTGAATTTATTCATTATATAGCAGACATTTCTTCTAGTGATGATCAGCCTTCAAGATGTAAAGCRTATGCATTTCAAAGACAATTAATTTTGATTCAGTACTGCTCAGCTAGGTAAAGTGAAGGATGTGTGCTGCAGAGTGGATTTTTTATGTTATGGAAAAGTTAAACTCCAAAGGGTTTTATTTAGCTTCAGTAGTTTAAGCTCATCAATGTCACTTCAAGGAGACTAAAAATGCATCTGACTTTGAGATTTCCAAATAGAATTAGGAACTGTTTAGCTACTTTGCTGGCTATTAAAAACAGATGTGTTCTCTTCTGTTTACGTGTCTAGACTGTGAATATGAAAAATAAAATAAAATAAGATAAAATAAAATAAAATAAAATAAAATAAAATAAAATAAAATAAAATAAAATAAAATAAAATACCATAAAAATATTGCTTATTTTTTAAAACTATATATAGGACTATTTCCACAATCTTAAATACTAAATCTTAAATATATTATATTATATTATATTTTAAGAGGGAAATTTATCCTGTATTCTAGACAGAGACAACATAAAGTTCTAGACAACTCCTGTAAAAGTAAGTTTCCCACAGACTTTACGTGTTAAAAGTGCTACTTTAATCCATGCTGTTTTCAGAAGTTTTAACTAGGAATAATTATATCAATTTTTCTTCAAAAATTTTCAACAACTTTGTTTACTGAAAAAAAAAATACTGAACTTTGAGAGTATTTTGTTTGAATTAACTCTCTATTTGAAAATCTTGACTGAGATTAATATTATTTTTATTTATTAATTCAGAGACATACAAAATTCATTAAAAGAAGTCACACATTTATTTCTTTACACATTTTTTTATGGCTGAAACTAATACCTCTACTTGAAGGAGTGTTATTGTATAGATTGATGATATGAAAAAGCATAGTTAGAAAGAAATGCTAATCAAAAGGAAAATATTGCCTTTAATGTTAAGTCTATATGGTCTCTCAATACATATTAAGGAGCTTACTAATAGGAAAAAAAAAATTCTTTCCAGATTTGTGTAGCTTAACTTTTGAAAGAATTTATAGCTGATTATATTTCTGAAAAAAAATCGAGACATTTCTGTGTATGTGTTTAAATATAGCCTGAGGAATTAAAACTTGCTAAGTCAGATTTAAAATATTTCAATCAAAAGCTGTGGGGCTTAATTCATATTTCAATTTTTCAGCTACTATTCTAGCTCCTTAACCTTTAGCAGTCAAGTGCTATGAAAACATTCCCAAATCATGCTGGGATGTGTTGTTAGGAAGTCATCTCAGTGACAGAAAAGAAAAAGCTGGACAGCAAAGGAAAGTATAAGGATACTCTGTGTACTGCAACATAGAAATAGGTGTTTTTGCTGAGCATCCCCACARCTACAAAAAAAAGGACTACACTGAATTTAAACTCAGTGGCAGGACTGGGAACTTACTGAAACAAACAAGAAAACCAAACAAAACCAAYAAAACCTAAACCCAGAGAACACCAACAAAAAAATCCAAACACAACCAAATTAAACAGGACCACTTCAAGCCTTTGCAGCACTGCATGTTGATGGTAGATCCTGAAACGAGCTAGGTGCCGAAAAATATTGAGCATCTTGAAATCTTACAGTTCTTTCTGACACTCTTCCTGGAATCCCTGTCAAAAGTCTGTGTTTAACCTTGCCAATTACATAGAGTTTGTAAATGCTTTATACTCTGCAAGCTGTGAGAAATTATTTACTTGACTGAAGATTATTTCCCAGTTCCAGCAGAGGACTTGCAATAGCATCATTGGATAAGATCAAATTGCTCATTGAGTAATCTAAATTCAGTAGTGCCTGAGCAGTATGATCTAGCTTGCTCTAATTAATTAACCCCTCAAAAATTGCAGCATTGAACATCCAGTTGAGAGAACAATTAATGCCTACAACAAATTATGTCAACATTCTCTTATGTTTTATTCATATACAACTTCAGCTAACATAATTAGAGACTAAGGGCTTCTAATTCTGCCGTTATTTACACCCTGCACACGGCACACTTCATTGACTAATTTGAACCAAAAAATGAAGATATAAGACTTTCTGATTTCAATTACCTTAAGCTGATGTTCTGCTGCCTACAGCGTATCTGTACATATGTGAAGWAGTGTCAGACACCCTACAGCATGGTATGGCATGTTGAATAAAACCAGAGAAAACACAAGAGAGGTTAACTTGCTGTGAAATAGAAACACATCAGTTTTTATAGACTGGAAATTTTCAAAGRAAAAAAAAGAGAGAAARTTCAGTTTCTTATTTTTAAATTGAAATTATGGTATGCAATTCAGTTTTCCAGTTTTCTTAAGCTTATGGTCTTTGACGTTTGAACCCAACCAGTAAAATGACTGTTGCACACACTAAACAAGGAATCAAAATAGAAATTTCAGCTGAAAGTTTGACAGGTTTTTCCATTTCTTTAACTAGTTTCAACAATTCTTTATCTGTAATAATCACTATTAGTATGAATAATACAGCACCTCCTATGGACCTCATCCAAAATTTCCATTATACAAAGAACTCTTAACAGTATTTAAGCATCAAATCCAAGTCTTTTACCCAGGTCAAGATCTTTTGAGCAAATAAGTAATATTTCTGTAATGAAGAATGCTCTTATTAAATGTTCAAATGTTTTGCCAAAGATCACACTGTGAACTCACACATTTTTCTTGATCATTCTGGTGAGAATGAGCATGTTTAACAATATTCTTAAGTACAAGTCACTTTTGTGAAACACCCTATCAACATGAAAAACCATTACTTTGTTTACTTTTTTTTTCTTTCTTTTTTTTTTTGGTACAGTCTTTGAGGCATGTACTTTCTTTTAAATGCAATTGAACTTAGCTAAAGGATTAATCTCTTGGATTCAGGAGATGGGTAGASAAGACGGACAAATGTTCATAAACACATATTCAGAAAAATTACAGAAAATGTGTGGCCTTAAAAAACTGGAATGAGTCCCAGAGAAAAGTAAATGTAGTTAAATGCTGCTTTAATTCAAATCTGTGTTGTAGTATCTCCCACAGACTTTGTTAAGAAGTTACAGGTTTGGACAATTTATTCTATGCAGTATATTTGCACTATCCTAGTATTGAAAATAGAAATAAAAATGCAGAATCCCCTATGATTATGTTTGTAGCATTCAGGCAGTTTCTCATATTATTACACAAAGCTGGTCCTCAACAAGCATTTCGGTCCTAAAACTGAGATATATTACTTTGATGACCAGGAGATTCCCACCCTCTCCCATGAAGATTGCATGTGGTTCTATGGTGAATAGGCAAAACTATTTTATCAAAAGCTATAATAGCTTTTTAATGGGTGTTTGCTCGTTAAAACTATGTCATGCACATTTCAAATATAGAAGGATTTGAATGCAAAAAGTAAAAATAAGATAAGAATTGAAATAAGAATACTGAGAAAAACTTTCAGGCCTGTAAGTAGTCACATGAAAAAAGATAACTTTACTTTAGACTAACTTTACTCTGTTTTGTCTCCATGTGTTCAACTCTTTCATTTTTTTCTTTCAAGATGATTAGTGATTTGATTTTTCTCCCAAATTCAAATTAAATTCCCTCCCTACCTTCTGTTTAACAGAACTTCATCTTTGTAGTGACTTTCAAAGCCACAGCATAATTCTAATGCAATTGCAATTTTTGGTTCTGCTGTTAAAATTAGAGAAGAAAAAAATCTGCTCTGCTTTGAACTCTAACTTGGGCTTTATGCTGTTTATGCTCCATAAATCAACAACCTGGACTTCTCTGATKTGATCTATTTTTCCAAATGTCACTGACTATCCTACGTTATGTAAATGATTTTATAAAGTACAAAGTTTGATACAAAAATACCCAAACAAACAAAACACAAACTAAGCAAAATAACAACAAAACCAACCTCAACCAAAAATAAAACCCAAACCAAAGCCAACAGAAATGTATCTCTTTTACTGATTGTAGTTTTTTCAAGAGATTTTGATAGGAGTTTCTGAGAGATTTAAAATCATAACTAAAATCAAACATATCCCTCTATCCTTAGGGTGTATTAGCACAGAAAATCAATTTGCCTTATTTTYTCCAAAGTAACTTATTCTTTCTTTCAAGATCGTCCTAGTTTCTCAGTKGTGATGGAATTACTTTTCTTTCTAGTAGCWGGTACAGTTCTGTGTTTTGGATTTAGGATGAGAATAATGAGATAAAACATTAATGTTTTAGTTGGTGCTCAGTAGTGCTTACCCAAGTCAATGACTTCTCAGTTTCCTTTTTCAACTTCCTTCCTGATGCCCAAAAAGCTCAGCAGAAGCATAACTAGGACAGGTGACCTGAACCAGCCATGGGGATGTTCCATACCAGAGAAAGTCAAGCTCRGTATATAAACTAGGGGGATTTAGCCAGGAAGGGTGGATGATGTAGTTTAGTGGTTTAGGGGTTAAAGTGCTGGTTTGACAGCTGGACTTGATGATCTTAAAAGTGTCTTCCAAACTTGATGGTTCTATGATTCTAAGAGTTAAGAAAATAAGGGAARTATGAGGCAAGTTTTTTTTGGTTGGTTTTTGGTTTGTTTTTTTTTTTGGCACAAGTATAGTCACAACCTATCAGCTACTTACTCCATTTATAGATATCATAAAAGAGAAGATTTTTTACTTGACATCTGAAGATGGTTAATCCATTGACAAAGCAGAGTCTTCAGAGCAGTTGCTCTGCAGTATCAGTTGTAGCATGGAAGAAAGCACACAGAAGGAAAATTGGCTTGATGGGTGATGCAGGCTGACAWTTCCCAGCACATTCGACTTGATGACTCAGTGACAAATAAAAGATGGGAGATTGGGTGGGTTTATAATTAAGGGCTTTAGGAGAGAAGACCAGTAGTTTATAATTACATTCGACTGTACTATTTGCTTCTTCTGARTAGTGATTGAACTTTAAAATTTGCTTTCTACAAACAAGCTGGTGCAATTTCATTCCCCAAATATCTGTATGATGCAGGCAAATRAGCATTGCAAGTACGGCCAAAGCAAATTTATTGAAATGTGTCTTACTCAGAAAATGGTATTACATTTTCAGGTCTTCATTTGAAGCTGTACATTAATCTCTTGCTAGTTTATAACTATTTTCTGGCTCCGCTGACTGCTTTTCTCCTAAAGTGAAGTAAAAAATTGTAGATTTTGGATCATGTCATATTTTGTCACATTTTCCTGCAGCCTTAAAGCATCCAGAGACTATAATCTATTCTTTTTAGGATGTTTCAGAGGAAATATCTTCTTTCTTCGTATCATACCCACTGTAGCCCAGTTCAACACAGAGATAATTACAATGGAGTAAGAAACTTTGATAGATACATGGATGCCTGATACTCTGTGAACCCATGAAAAACAAAAGCAGCATTTTCAATTTGTTTAGCATTCCTTGAGGAGATTGATAATATGATTTTAAAAAAAATCAAAATTAAATCTCCCACCTTCTGTCTAAGAGAACTTAATCTTTATAGTGACTTTCAAAGCTGTGGGATAGTYTTTGTAAATGAATTTTCTTGTTACATGATAAAAATTACACTACAGTTCTAAAATCTAATTTAGGGTGTATGGACTTTAAGCTCCATTAATCATCGACATGTCCTTCAGCTGAAGTGTGCTCACCACCTCTCACAGGCTGTAATATATTATGTAACCACATAAAATATAAACTGCAGTAACAGACTCTTTTAAGAAGATAAAATGCAAGACAAAGCTTATGTATAAACATCAAAACCCATTTTATTGACACACTACCCTGATACAACACTTGAAAATGAATTAAAATTACCTATGCTTTCAGATCCTCTTCAGAGGTAGAGTTCAATTAACATGAGAGGAACTTATTAACCTGCATGAATGCCACGTTATATGAACGCAAACTTTGGAAAATGCTTTATTTCAACTCTTGCTGAAAACAAGGACTCATTATTTTTGTCCATATAACTATTCCATTTCAAAACTGGAGTGCAGTAGAACCAAAAGTACTGATCATTTTCCATGATTTATAAATATTAACTTCCCTGTACAGGATTGCCCTCACAAAGAGCAAACATTTGAAGAAGTGCTTTTCCTGAGTGCATTACCACTGAGGCATTAACACACTGATGTTCAATTTCAGGAATGTATATCTGAATAAAGAWTGTGCACTCTGCAAGATGCACAGTAGTGAGATGCCTGCAACTCATTATCAATCCACCAAGTAAAAAAACTTTGTTCTTCTAAACGATGTCCCTCTTTCTTAGCTTCTCAGTAGCTGTGCAATGTAACTTTTAGAAAAAAAAGGTAAATTCTGGCTTGCAGTCTGAAAATCAGGTCCAACATCTGCTTTTTCAATATCTACCACTTCCAGTTTCTTTGTTCTTGTGTTTAGCCTCCTGTGCTACAGAGTCAATATTTCATTGCTTTTTCTACTCTGTTATTTTCAGCTTGGGGCATTTTCCTTTTTTTTTCCTGTTACACTGCTGGAATTCCTTGGATTAATTTGTAAGCTTTTTTAAAGTATTTATGCCCAAAAGGTAACTAAAAGTTAATTTCTGCAAGCACACAACTTACAGTTCTATGTTGTGAACAGACTTCATTTGCCTAGGACCCTGCATTATCCTCGATGAAGATTATTTCTGCTGTTATTTGGAGCAATGCCTGAGTGCATTTGGAATATGTTCAGGATCTCAAATGAGAACATGTATCTTGAAATTGGATAAAAACTAGCCACTAGGCTTTGAGATGCATGCCAGATGGAGGAATCACAATGGTTGGGGGGCAATATCTATTCAATGTAGCAATAAAAAGAGATAAGAAAATTTGTACACCTGCAAAATGCAGATACCACCAAGTTAATGCCAATTGAGCCTTGGCATACCAGGCCAAGGMTCATCCTGGAGTGATAAGCTCCATGGAGCTCAGTTTTAACTCACCAAATGCAGTCATCTCAAATCCAGAGGCAAATTAGACTTGCTGCATGCCACTATGCTGTGTGAGAGTACCAGGATCTCTGGAGTCCAGTGTAGTGTAGACATGCCCAATGCATTTTCAGACTGGTTTTGTTGGTAGATTTTCTCTAGYAGTATTATTTTACTAAAGTAACTACTACTACTCTTTTTTGTTGTTGTTGTTACACTTAACGACTTGTCACAGTTCCAAGAATGAATTCTGCTATGAGATCCAAATGCAAGCATATATATTGGGAAAATGCAGTCTATGAAATACATCTAAAAATGAGAGATATTTAAAACTGTTGCTCTCATAAAAGAGAAACCCTTTTATTTTATTAAGTACTTGTAGGGCAACTAAAAGAACACTCTCTAGATGTATGTTATACAATCCAACTGCAAAATTATTGTGCTTGGATTGGATGCCTTGTCCCACCAATAAGTTTTTATTTCCAACAATATTTCAGACTATTGAATAATCTGCAAACAAAAATTTTCCTATATACAATATTCTCAGTTAATCTCTCTGTCCCTGTCTCTTGTTATTTCTATGTGCTAAGATAGAAGTGTAATGTAATTTAGGTATTCAAATTTCTTTTGCAGTCAATGGAGGGAGTCAAGCATTTTAGGATATTTCATGCCATCCCCAAAATCAGAATCCCACTCTGCAATTCAGAGAGGTAGGACTGATTTCCTTAGACCAGAAGCTGGAATCTATATTGTAGATAGACTCATAGAATCACACAATGCACCTGATAAAGTTGTCTGAATTCTCTGCAATTCTCCGTGGTAAAAAATTGTAACCTCCATTCATGCCAAATTAGATTGAAAATAGGATAGATGAGTTCATTGTTAAAGATATCCTTCCTCTCATCTGACTGTTAAGGGAGATGCTGGGCATCTGCCTTAGGTATAGAAGTCAAAGATAACTAGCAATAAAATCTTCCATTTCAATTACTAAGACTACTTTCTTTCTTAATTGAGCCTAAGCTTCTACTCTTGACATTTCAACTAAGTTAAATCCAAAATGAAGGTAAGATAAATCTTGGGTGCTTCCCCATCCATGTCCCATATTTGCAGATGTTTATCTATTTAATTACACCCCCCTAGTTACTTTTGACCACCTATTTGATTCCTATGTTGAAATTAAGTGCTTATTTAAAAGTTCTGAAAAATAAAGACCTTTCCAATAATTTAGGTAAAAGTCCAATTTCCAGCTATGAATGTGCATTATAAAGTACAGGGACCTCTTTTCTTTCTACATACAAGTTCTAGCACTTGGTTGTGGTCCCTCCTCCCTCTGCAAGGGAAGTTTTCATAATTCTTTTCAAACCATAATAGGCTTCAATCTTTTAATTTCTTTTCATGTCTTTCATAAATATTTGTGTGACATATATATTTCTTCTGAAGTGTACAGCATTGGAGAAAAAAAATCACAGTTCTCTTTCTTCTTTAGATACTGTTAATTAATGAACCTCACATGGCTTACATCATCACCATCTATTTTGGTTCTCTTATAATGTTTGTAGAGTGTATAAACAATGAAATCAAATGCAGAACGTTCAGGCACAGATCACCTAATGTAAGAAAGGAGGGTGTTTGGGGCAGGGGTAGAAGACATGTTTTATTGCAGCAGCTCTTGTTTTATATTACAACCCCATCTGCCTGTGCTGGACCTTTGGATGGCATCCGACAGTACAAGCTAAAACAATGATCACTCGGAAAACACTTCAGCAGATCAGCCAAATAATCAGACTCAAACCAGATGGTGATGCAAAAATAAGTGTCTTTTTCTCCAGAAGTCTATGGAGAAAACTCTAAGAGTAACTATTCTTATGACGATGACAAAAAATTTAACACAAACCTTTTGTAACATTGGAAGCAAACTATCGCACTGCCAGGTGAGGGAATAGGCTATTTTACCTTTTTTTTTAAATTAAATCTGGTTTGTTCAGACTGCCATTGTTAAATCACTTTTTCATGAGGTAACATTTTCAGTGTAGGATGATAATGTCAATATTAAGAAAGATTTCTTTATTATTTAAAATCATCCRCTTAGAAGTGCACTCTGCACGTACACATGAATGTACACATCTGCTATGGTGATAATTAAAAAAGATCATATTTACTTGGTGTATATACATACTACTACAGTGTTTATATTCTGAGATATAAATATTTTGGATTCTATGTATAGGTGGTTTCATTTACCTTCCAGTTCCAATTAGCAAGGGCAGTGGTATCCCCCGAGTATATATCAACTACAAAACCATCTGCACTAAGTAACTGTGGGTTGATTTACTGAGCTATCATTTTTCTCTTCTATTTCTTGTACTTCATAAATTTTAGATTCTGCTATTCTCCCTACCTTCATTGTCAATTTCTCATATATATAGAAAGGTGGTGATTATTTTGCACCAAGTGTATATTAGCCCATTTTATGTGATAATCAGACATAAAGTTAGCATATTTTCTTCAATCTTAAAATATAGACTTTTTTTCCCAAATTCTTCTTGATAGATCAGTCCACTAAATATATAAATAAATATCTCTTCATGGTTATTTACTATCAAGAAACAGAAAACTTTCAAAATTGAATTATGAGAWATGACTTGATCATTTTGGAGTATTATTACTTTTAGACTCAGCAATTTGGCAGTGTTAAAATATGATTATAATTTCCAGCCTTTTTGCCAGGAGTTCAAGACCTGTATGAAATTTAAGGCCTAATTTTGTTCCCTCCCTATACTGGCATAAATCAGGAAAAATGCCATTTCATTCAGTTGAGATACATCAATGTAAAATTAGACGTTGGTCCTGATGCAAGTATCACTTCAAAAATGCTACCAGTAATGCTGCTTTATTATTATTGTYGCATTTGATATTGGTATTCTGTCATTTCCCAAAAATGCAATGACGGGATTGAGGTACTAATGCACAAACCACGTGCTGCTAGCATACCATTAGCCTCACCTTTTGGAAAACATATCGTCTCCTGTCAGCAAGGTTTTGGTTATCTGTCTCGCCAGCATGCAATTCCAGGTCTGAAGGATAGTTCATAGGCAGTACACTACTTGAATAGACAACTCACTGACAAGATCTAAACTCTTATTTATGATCGGTTGCCACATGAGGAAGCAAATGGGCAGGRGGGGAAAAAACAGCAAATATAGCAGTAATGTGATCTTGGACAGTTTAGTAGTGAGAATGGTTTGGTCATTCTGAATAATTGAAGCTTTACAATGTAAATAAAAAAATTATCWGCAGTCTCCATCTGCCTTTTACTTTCTTTATTAATTGCTGGAAGGGAAAGTGTGTGTGATGAGGTGGGTGGGGTTTTTTTACCACTGGAAAATGAAGTTGTTTTCCCTCTTCTCCTTTGACCAATTGTAGTGATTTGCTACTCCTTGCTAAAATGTGACAAGAGTGATGTCTTTTGTGGCTTACTCTCAGATTTTATTTTCTTTCCTCAATCTTCTCTCCTTCAGCAGCCTGAAAGATCTTTAATGTTATTCTGTCCTTTGCATGCAATACTGTGAACAGATTGGTGTTGTCAGGGAATTACATCCAATCTGTGTTGAGCTTTGAAGAGGAATTGCTTATGATTAGGCGATTTACAGTTGAAGTGGGCAGAAGATGGCAAGGCCTATAATTAGAAGGAGGGAAATTTATCTCCCAACAGCATGTTCCTCCCTCTGAGCAGAGCCCTAGAGTGAGAAAAGGGCAGATGTAAACACACTTCTCCTCCAAGCTGGCTGATTCTGCACCTGGGTTTGATTGAGTCTGGGTTGTCGCTGCCAGAAACAACAGTTGGACTTCATCCTGGTTAGGAAAGGCAAATTCTGTCACCACTATCTCCTTTTCTTAGCCTCTCTGTTGTGTTTTCTAAAGCGTTTTGTTGAAACACATCTGCCTCTTCTGACCCAGTTGGCCAAATGTGCATATACAAGCTGTGGCACATTACCTGCTCTTSGGTTTGAGCAGTCACAGGTCACTTGAAGAGTTGAAAAGGAATCAAAATGCCCCACAGCAGCCAAGCTAAGTAACATCTGTCTGAATATGAACAAAGACACATTTTTAATGTCCCAACTTTCTTGCTTGAATCTGTGTAGCTGTATCCTTCCTCTGTTCTCCTGGCTGTAACCGTGCATCTGCCGCTGGGACTGTGTCTGCCCCTAGTAGGGGACAGTGGCTACAAGCTGCTTCACAGATATTACACCCGTGTTTACCAGTCCACGGAATGGTTGAGTGGCATGGCAAACAGCTCATGATTCCCACTTCCCACATCAGCTTGCTGTCTGACTGTCTTATGGGCATTTTGGCTACATTATRGGGTTTCTTTGGAGCAAAGCACCTGGTTTTCTGAAGTTGGCTTTGTTTGTACACAAACATCACCCACCCAACTGCCGCATTCTACTCTGCCATTCCCAAGAGTCTCCTTGAGAGAAAACATGAAAAAGCTTCTGATTGAGGGTATATCCAATAAGTCAACTATGCGTTCCTTCCAGAGCAGTCCAATTACTCCACAAATTAATTTTATTGTCCATTTTAAAAGTCTGTGTTGCAATTTGTTAAATGCAGAATTTAGGTTGGTTAAAGTTTTGAAGTGATAAATCTACCTTTTAACTGTAAAATCGCCTCCAGCTAAATGTATTTTTTGTTAAACAACAGAGTAAATAGGAAATCGCAGAATCATAGGATATGCTGAGTTGAAAGGTATGCACCAGGATAATTGAGTCCAACCCCTGGCCCTGTGCAGAAATTCAYCATGTGCCTGAAAGTGTCCAAACACTTCTTGAACTCAGGCAGTCTTGGTGTAATAAAATCACAGAAAAATAACGGCAACATAGAATAATAAATGGAAAGTTAGGTTTTCCAAATTTTGTTTTGGCTTTGCCATTGAGGAACCTGTTTCTTCTCCAGCTTTTCTCCTTCTCCTTCACTAAACTTGAGAAAAAAAAATTTTTTTAAAAAAATTGAGAATTAACAGAGTGGTACATGTGTCCAGAATAAAGTTCTGTATCTAAAAATGTAGCAGTCAACCCTGAATGGTTCTAGTCTATATGAATTTCCAACCAAGACAAGCTACTGTCATCCTAATGGTGCTCTTAAGGAGATAGAGAAAAGTTACATGGTAATTTTTAATTTAGCTTTTTATGTACTTCTGGAAAACAGATTGTTATGCAGCAATGTTTCGGGGTTATTTTTGCAGTCCCCTTTTAAGCAATTGTTTCATTGTTCACTCTACCCCAATTYCTCACAGAACAGAGATATTGTAATTAGTTGCTGTAGCTCATAAAGGATATTCTGCAGGATGCATTATAGCCATGAAAGGAGATGATTATATTCCACTGTGAACTCTTAGAGAACATAGCACAATTATTTACAGTGTCTTCAATTTCCCTGTGCTCTGCAGTAGGAAAGAGGTCCCAGGAGTTAGTTGACCTCTGTATGTGACCAGTAGTTCAAGTTGGGGAGTGCTGCTAGTGCTCATTGGGTYTGAAGAAACAAAGGAAATGGTTTTGCAGAGGCTACCAGCTTCAATAAACCAGGACAAAAACAGGTTATTTATTAAATATGTACCCGTGGGAAAGGTTGCAGTTATTCTTTCTATGTAATAGACAGATAGAGACTGAAAAAGGAAGAAATACAGTTAATATAGTGATAAGTCAACAAGAACTGAACAAAAATAGTATATACCTCAGTAACACAGGTGACGAGAAAATAGAGGGGAAGTAATAGAACTGTTTCAGCAGACTGGACTGAGGATTTGATTTTATTCYCCAAATTCCTTCACTGACAAATAAAAGCAACAAAAAACAACAAAACACTAAGAAATGAAAAATCCAGAGATTTCTGAGTGTAATATTGTTCTGTGCAAAAGTCACAGAACAGTACACTGTACTAAAATCACTGTAATGATAAAGTACCTAGAAGTTTGGAAAAATCAATCTTTCATAAAATCTTCCAAAAAATGATCAGTTTTTTGAAGTATCTCTGGCATCTGAACTTTAAAACAGGTTTCAAATACATTTCATGTTCAATACCAAAAGTGGATTTCAAGATAAAGAACATACCAAATAGGAATTTAGGTGCTATGTTGCTTTTCATAAGCAGTCAAGTTATCAAAATCTGTTTGGAAGGGCTTAGTTTCATAAGCCTTAAAATTAGACTGCTGCTAACAGCAAAATTGGTTTAAGCATCCTGGCTTTCATAGCCTCCTGCTATTGGATTAAGAGACATGGCAGGGCCAGAGTTTTTCAAGGTATGTAAGAAAAAGGATTTCAGAAGTAGGACACAAAATGCCCATCTTCCTCTTTAGACCGCTATATTTCTCTGAGCTCTAAGGGATCTCTTGAATGAATGAAAACAGTAGAGCTGCAGGTCAAATCTGAAATATTATAGAGCAAGAAGTACTGGATGTCACCAGAGTGTTTTAATTTTTTTATGGTTGCTATTTGATGCTTATGAGTATCATAGGTCYGGCTGATTTGTGCTGCGCTGCAGAAAACTGTACACAAGTTCCTTATCACTCTCTGCTCTAGTGTGAAGATTACTTCTCTGATACTAAACTCAGTTCTTTAGAAGTGAATTTTATGATTTGAACTATGAATGCAGCCGTGACATAAACGGTGACTGGAGCCCCACTGCAGGTATGGTGACCTGCTGTCTCATCCTCCACGGGAGCCCCATATGGGCCCCATGGCCCCAGTCACAATGGGCTATTGCTACAGGGGGAGTTAACCTGCAGCTGGCAGAAACAAAATACCCACWGCCCTTCTGGCTTTCAGGCTGCTCTGTCCCCCTCTTCTTTCCTGTCACAGTGTTGGCACCATTTTGACTCCCAGTACAGCACCAGAGATTCTCTGCAGAGCCAGAAAATGCAGGGATGTGCTGAGTGCACTGAGTGATGCCAGCACCATGRCAGGGGAGATGGGACTAGCATGAAAGCAGAAACCTTTATGGCTTGCCCTGCAAATCTGTGCTTGGCATTACATAGTCAGCATCCAAATGCCTGGTGAATCACAGGTCACATTCATTAATTTAGGCTTCACTTCAGCTAGCTGATTAAATACATAAAACAAATGAATATTCCCCTTGATTTCAATTAGATCATTCAATTTAAACCTAGGCAAATGCTAATCTTTTCTGAACTAGGGCCATTGCTATTCCATAATAAAATCTGTTACTTTATTTGAAAAGACAAAAATGTATAGAGAAGGCTATCTGCTATAGCAAAGGAGAAAAGATGCTCAAATCCAGCACTGATGTTTTGTGTTTATTCTCTGTAGGCTGCAAACACAACMTGAGCTGCAAAAATTACAAAATCAAAGGTGGCATTTGTGGGGTAAGATGCTCATCTGTCATCTGATTTATTGTAGCTCTTTTCCTGGGAGCTGAGACAAAATCACACTGGCCAAAATAAAAAACAAATAGTCACTCTGGATGTGTCATCCACCTGCGGATGAAAGTACTTGATTTGGCATTTGCCAGCATCCTCAGCTGTGGACCACTCACAGCTGCCAAAGGCTTACAGTGGGATGCTGAATATTCTCCTATTCTGAATTTTAACAGCACATTTCAAACTGACCAACCAAAGCTAGGAGCCTCCTGACTTCAGTGAGCTCTTCTTGGACTCCAATCCCCATTTGTGCATTGAAAGCCTAACATTTGGTTCATTTGTATGGTTGCCATGAAAAAAGATTAATCAGTGCTTTTGGAGTACAGGCTGTACTGCTCAGGACCCCAGAAATGCCTGATGATAATTAAAAAAAAAAACAAACCAAGCTAATTGTCATCATTCTCTTCACATATGTTCTTAAAGTTCTCAAAAGTCCTTTTTGTCCCTTTCATTTCAAGCCCTTTGTCTTGTAAAGTCGTCTGCAAAAACCATCCTGCAGACTCTGTAATGAGGTTTATTTCTCTCAAAGAAGAGTGCATTCTTGAGCACAGATGAAAAACAGAGGAGTTAATTTAAATAATTAAATCTACTTTTTAATGGAATGTTCTTTGCAACAACAAATTAATCTGTGCATGAAGGAGATCAGGCTTCTCAGAGCCATGTCCTGTGCAGATCTGAACACCCTCCAAAGTGGAAGCTCCGTAATTTTTCTGAGCAACCTGCTCCAGTGTTTGACRGTCCTTACAATTAAAAGAAATATATTTATTTAAAGGAAATTTTGTATTTCCTTTTGTTCCTGTTATATCCATTCCTTTCACTGGATACTGCCAAGAACAGCCTGACTCAATCTTTTTACTTTCTCCAATGTGGTATTTATAAACATCTGTCAGATGTCTGTGTGTTTCATCTCCAGGCTCAACAATCCCAGCTCTCACAGTCTCTTCTCATACAAGATGATCCAACGCCTTAGTCATCTTAGTGGGCTTTTGTTGGGCTCCCTCCAGCTTGTCCATGACTCTCTTGCACTGGAAGTCCAGGACTGGGCACAGCAGTCAGGGGTTGTGCCATCAGTGCTGAGTAGAGAAGACCACCTCTCCTGACACGCTAACAATGCTTTTCCTAATGCAGCCCAGGGTGGTGTTGACCTTCCAAATATTTTTTAAAAGAAGGAGTATATGGCATGGGAAAGAAAGAGGCCAGGTTAAAACAGATGTTGATTTGCTGTGCTTGTACAAGGGAAACATCACSCCCAGAGATGTCATCATTCTAACCTTGGCTGCTAAGACTTCACCACCAAACCTCAAGTTGCTTCTTATACCTTTTCTAACATTTGGTGCTTATTGCATCCACTTACAAACCTTGTCTTGAGAATACAACAAGCACATGCATGGAATGTGAAAAGAAAGTATTCAAAATCTCTCTCTGATGGAAGTTTTGTGTCCCCCCTCATAGGAAAATGTCTAATCAATTATTCTGAGTTACTCTTGCTTTGTTTAAGCTATTCATGCACGTGAAGCATTACTTGTTCATTGGTCTAGAAACCAAGTAAAGGCCAGTAATTAGAGAAACTGTACCTCACTCATTTCCATAGTTRCCAGCTGAGTATCTTACTTAAAACAGAAAAACTTTAAAAAGTGATATTGAAAAGATTCTCTTCCTCCAAACCTGCATTCTTTAACAGTCCACTAACATTTAGTGTACAATATTTTCCAACAAGTATCCTCAGAGGATGTAGTTGAATACTGAATGTCAACTTTGACATGATTCTCCAGTGCTCTGACCTTTCTAAGTAAAGGTTCTTAGCTACAGTTCATTACTTCATTGTATGAATCAAGTTCTTTAGATGAGATATTTAGACTATGAATCCCCACTTGAATATATGTATGAAATGTCCCTCAGTGGATGTAGAAAAGATTTGAATTTGAGTAAACTGTAGACTTAGGCATTAAAAGTATCAGTTGCACACTTCCTATGACACTTASTGCTTCAAATTAACACTTTTGGGATAGGAGCAAAGACCAGAAGGAACATAAATAATCTTCTTTTTTATTATTATTTTGTGTCTAGTGAGGATAAAAAATAAAATTCGTTTTGTGAATAACTTCTGAATTTAGTTACGAGCTTCCCACAGGAGGAGATCACAGTATAGTTATGTATGTTAATTATTCTGAATCCAAAYATTTATATAACCTTAGAGGGTAACRGGAGGGACTTYACTCGGACTACTACACTTTGTTGTGTTACTTGCTAGTTTCACATCAGAAAAGTTTGCTGTATAATGCTTTTCAATAAATAAGGGGGGAAGAGCACTCTGATAAAATTTCATTATAAATTACCRCAAATGCCCTTCAGTTACCAAAGAAGAAAAACACAAGTCTTCTAAAGACAGAGTTAAATCTGTTTCATGTAGATGTCTCAGACCCTGGGTAACATCTCAAATGGCACTAGATGCCCACGTTTGGAGAACTGAGTTGTGCATAACACCTGAGATTCAGTAAGAGAGTAAGATGYCTATATTAGATGTGCATTTGTTTAGAATCACATTAAAGTATATGAAAACTACAGAAATGCCCAATTAACCAAAATTGTCTTCTAATAGACATTGATGTGATTAAGGATGTAGACTCAATGAACCTGATTGATTAGAGTACCATTTGGCTGCAGGGTCCATGTCCCATTTAGACTCCCACATGAGAGGGGCACTTGGATTGCTGAAAGTAAATTTTCAGTAGTCTGGACAGCATCATGATTTTTACATAAAAGTGATAATTTTCAACAAGCCTCATCAAAKAACTTTTCTAGAACAGAGATCATTRCAATTCTGRGCAGAATAAAGAGCCTGAAGRGGTGAMTAAAAGMGGCCTCCAGAACTGCARCTTGGGTTCTAGGGGGCTAGGAAGTGGCTACACTGCTTGGAGTACATCTCAAGTTTGATACGCAAAGGAATAAAAACCTCCAAACTAAAAGACAGCTATTGGCATAAAACAGAAATGTTAACCTTAGTTCCTATTTTCCACTAGTAATATTTCTTTCAATATAGGGAAGGAAGGAAATAGGAAGGAAAAGGATGTAAACAGTCCTGTCTTGTTTATGCTTATTCAGGATGTTAGACTAAAAGTGCAGTCATCCTTCCCTAGCTAATTGCAATTACTTGTACACTCAATACAGGAGCATCTTTCTTAATATCCTGGAATTTCCTGTGCTATTTTTCTGTGTTATAGCAAACCACAATGAAAAATTTTTAACTGAAAAGTTCTCAACCTGAGATAAAACTAAAGGAAGGAAAGAAAAAACATCTTTATACTTCAAAATGGAAACAAAGAGGTAGAGAATGTTTAATAATTTTCTCCAAATTCCTACAACTCCAAGTTTTAGAAGCTTTTGTAAGTTAAGTATTTTATATCTATTAGCTGAAGAGCAATAAATATACACACTAGATTTATGAGAATTTGGCAGTTTATGGTGATATAGTTCTGCATTTTCATCTTCCAGCTCTTTGATTATTTGAAAATAGTGTTGAAATGAGTATCTAAGATGAATGATGGTTTTTCCAGAGACAAAATTRCCACATGATTGAAATAAATCAGATTCAGCATGACCAAACTGAAATTTGTTATGGAAAAGCAGCTATATTTTAGCTAATCCCTGCCATTCCTATATACAAAGTTCTGTAGATTAAATCACCCAGAAACTGAATGAATCATTACTRAAGTTTACTTTAAAGAATAAGTAACAAAAAGTAAAATTAATAGAGTACACTAACTATAATAATATAAAAGTCAATATTCTGAAGCAGTAAGAATATAAGATCATACTTTTAAAGTATTCATTTATTCTGAATCAGGCAAAGAGTCTCTCAGCTGTTCAGTCTTTAAAGCACAAAAAAGGCCTTACTAATGCACTATAYAGGAAGGAGTGACTCATCCTCCCTTGMCTCTAAACTGGAGAGACATGCAWTTTATGGATGGAACATTCAATGGATAAGGAATTGGCTGGATGGTTGCACTAAAAAGTTGCAGTGAATGGCTCGATGTCCAAGTGTTGACCAGTGACAAATGGCATTCCTCARGGCKTAGTACTGGGACCAGCRCTGTTTAATGTCTTTAATGTCAATGACRTGGACAGTGGGATTGAGTCAACCCTCACCAAGTTTGCCAATGACACCAAGCTGTGTGGGACAATTGACATGCTGCAGGGAAGGGGTGTCATCCAGAGAGACCCTGACAGGCTTGAAAAGTGGAACTGTGTGAACCTCCTGAAGTTAAACAAGGCCAAGTGCAAGGTCCTGCACCKTGGTCAGGRYCATTCTAAGCTCAAAYAGAGGCTGGGCAKTGAATGGATTGGGARTGACCCTGAGGAGAAGGACTTGGGGRTGCTGRTGGTTGAGAGGCTRAACATAACCCAGCAATGTGCCCTCAGAGACCAGAAAGCCARCTGTGTCCTGGGCTGCATCCAAATCAGTGTGGCCAGCAGGGTGAGGGAGAGGATTTTGCCCTCTGCTCTGCTCTGGTGAGACCCCACCTGGGGTACTGTGTCCAGATTTCCAGATTTGGGGCCTTCAACATAATAAGGACATTAATATGTTGAATCAAGACTGGGGAAGGGCCATGAAGRAGATCAGAGGGCTAAAGCACCTCTCCTGTGGAGACAGACTGAGAAACTTGGTTTTGTTTACTCTGGAGAAGGATCCAAGCAGGCCATTTAGCATCCTTCAAGTACCTAAAAGAAACCTACTGGAGACCTGGAGAGGGACTTTTCACCAAATTGTAGTGACAGGGAAAAAGAAAATTACTCTAAACTGCAAGAAGGTAGATTTAGATCAGAGGTTAGGAAGTTTTTACTGGGAGAGTGATCAGTCACTGGAACAGGTTACACATGGAAACAATGGATGCCCCACCCTCGGCAGTGCCCAGGGCCAGGTTGGATGGGGCTCTGAGCCACCTGGTCTAGTGGAAGCTGCCCCTTGCCTTTGCAGGGTGCTTCGAACAAGATGATCTTTAAAGTCTCTTCCAACCCAAACTGTTCTGTGATTCTATGATTATCTCTGGCAAAACAGAATGAAAAATTCATTTAGCTGGAAGAACATACTTTCTCCCCACTGTACACCCTCCTCTTTATTGGTTTTCATAGTACTGTTCAAGAATTACGTTTCTCTTTAATTGAAAAAGAACAAGTTTTTAAATGTTAAGCTGGGATTTCAACATGCCTTACACCCACTGCCTGCTCTGAAAACATGCTTCTACTTGCTAAAAGCCAGGAAAATTTGCAATAGGTATGCTTTTGAGTGACAATAAAAATAGTTCTCAGGTTTTAACAATAAGTGTTTTGAATCTTTTATATCATCTGATTGATCTCTTCCTTAGAATATAAAAAAGAAGGTAACAACATTTGGGGCTCTTTAACCAAAACTCTTAGACTCTGGTCTTCTTTTCATCTCTAATCACTGAGCAAAGGATTTCAAGCAGAGGTCAGACAGGTGTGTRTGTTTGACAAAAGGAAAGATTTCTAGATTTCTGATTGTTCAGATCATATCTAGAGCCTAACTAGTATAATTTACAGGATTTTACTTGCAGATGTTTCCTATAAATCCTCAGTCTTGGATTTCCTTTATTTTTCTCTATGTTGGMACTGAGACTTCAGGAGTGCATTATTCCGCCTAACCACCACAGGAACTGAGAAACAGGTGGGTGTTAATGTGCAGTGAAGGTGTGTACCTCTGGTTATTTTTTTTTTTCACTTCTTGTACATATATGMTGYATCCAAATGCAATATATTATTTGARTTAAAGTATTCATATTAGAATAATAATTAACMATTCTTGTTCACATGTGGGCAAATGAAGAGGGTAAGCTGTCACTTTCTGAAGAGGATTTGATTCTAAGGAGACCTTGTCAAGATCCCAATTAAAGACAGCCTTTCAAGGCTTGATCTCTATATTGAAATTATCTATGCAATCTTTTTTTAATCATCTCCCAACCTTGAATATACAATGGAGATTAGACAGGTTGGAGAACACATCAAAGAACACCAAAGAACACTCCACACCCTGATTCCTGCATACATACAATTAGTAGGCATATTTTGACCAGTGCAATGGTATATACAGTTMGATCAGAAAGAGTAATCAAAGTTGTCATCTCTAAGCCCTAAAATGGTGAGAGAAGTCACAAATAAGAAAATTTGTTTTTAACCTTCCTCTTGAACCTTGTTCTTTTCTTCACCCATATCACTTCCTTTTTAGCAYTCCAGAGGCTGGGAGACAGTTTTCTTCTTACAAAGAAAAAAATCAAGCAATATTTCTTATAAATGTACAGATTTTAAAATTTGGAAAACATTACGACATTACAACACGATAATGGAAAATGAGATCCAACATTYATCTGAATGGTAAACATTCAGTTTTTTATTTTTATTTTTTTTATTTTTATTGGATCCAAAAGGTGAGTAGAAATGCCAATAAATGGATGTTGACCAGATTTCAAAGTTATAAGGATTTGATTTATGACATTTTTAAAGGAAAAACACCCTGATTTGGGAAGACTGGAATTTCTTCTAATCAACGTGTCTAATAAATATGCTAAAAAATTATGCAAGGTAAAAAAATAAAGGGTGGATATTTCTGCTTTTTCATATCAATTAAAGACTCTTTGAAGCAAGTTTGGATTGGATTGGATATTTTAACCACAGCAAGTAAGGAAGTTTGGAATATTCTTCAAATTCCCTATAAATTTGTTCAGGGAATAATTTATTTTGCTCAGGGAAATTTTTGGTGAAGCAGGAATTTTTGGTGTGTTAATTGGTTCCATGTCTTGCGAGACTTTGAAGGTAGTTGTTTTTTAAGGTTTTTTTGTTGTGGTTTTTTTTTTTTTTTTTTTTTTTTTTTTTTTTTGTTAAACTGTCAAGTCTAAATTACCTTTGTTGACAATTCTTCCGGAAGTGCAATGGGAAAATATTTTCTCCTGTAAATTTCACACTGGAAATACATAACTTAGAGTGTATACTGATTTCTTTAGATTCATTCTTTGTGAAGTCTCAGGAAAAATAATTTATTACATTTTTTTTCCCTGCTCTTACCTACAAGTCCTCCTGTTTTTCAATTAATTCAGTTCTCACTGCTTCTTTATAATCATACCTATGATTGGTTTTCCCTCAGGAGTAATGGCAGCTGATTTCTGTTGAATGTTAAATAGTGCAATTACATCTTCAAATACCATAAATGTCTACTTAATTCCCTAAATTGTCAATACTGTTTGCAAAGGATAAGTGAAAAGAAAAATATTTGCCCTCATGGTTTATTTAGAATGCAAGCTGCTACTGTTGACTGTCTGCATGTATGTGGGTAGTGGCTGGCACAAAAACCTCATAAAATGCTATGCAATTCTTGGTGCTATGAACTTCTTAATTTTAAAWATCTAAAACATATTTGAGCAGACAAGAGATTATGAGTGATAACTTTCAAGTCTTAATTTGGGAAAATTGCAGTTTGATGCATAGGAAGAGAAAGTCAGAAATCTTTGACACCCTTYCACTATTAAAAGCTTGTATTTCAAAAGAAACTATGAGGGGTTTTTTAATTACCAATAGAWTTTAACACTTTTTTCATTAAAATATTTCTTCTAGAATTCCATCTGTATCTGTTCAATGTGGATGTTTGTATTATGGTTGAAATGTTCTATTTCCACTGATTCCATCAATTGTAAGAAGATTTTAGTTTCTTCAAGTTCATGACAGRATTGTGATATGCTACTTGAGAACACTGAAAAATATTTTCAAGGTGATTTCAAAACTTATGGAAAATATTTGATGCATTCTGAGATGTTTCAAAAGCAAGAGATTATAAACATTTGAATAGATTTTTTCTATAGGAATAACAAAGGATGTGTAAAGCAACAGGAATAAGAAAATTCAGAATTAAAATCATATGTCCCATCCTTACACTGCAAGAAATCACCTGGTAAGGAATGAGCAGAGAAACTTGAGAGAGATATTCTGAAACTTTGGAATATATATCAACCCAACATTTACGAAAATATTCCTCCTTTTTAGAAGTATTAAATTTGGCTTTTAGCAGGAATCACTTCTTAGACACAAGGAGAACTCTAATTAAATACTTAAACCTTGATGACTATGTAAAGGTCAAATTGCTAATATTAAAAGTATTGCAAAGAGATCCACGTCGAGAGTAATTTCTGAGAAGCTTGGGTGAGAACAAAATAGTCCATTGCAAAATCACTCATTGTTAAATAAGTGAGAAAAGCACTGCTATGTCATCGAAGGCATCAGCTCTTGGATCTCATCCCAACAATGTGAAAATTGACAGTCAAGCCATTTTTAATGCACTAGAAAATATTTACAGGTCAAGAAATGCAGACAAAGGTATTTCCTAAAATAAAGAATTAGTGGATTCATATGGATAGGTCTATCTTTATTTATTCATCTCATCTATAATGTAAAACCCAGCCTGAGCAGAAATTTCATTCCATTTTGCCATCAACTCTCATTCTACAGACTTTTTCTTCAACAGAAGTGTGTGTTGTCTTTTTCACTATGAGCTTCCTTGTTGTGCCAGGGTCTAAACTTATAGATTTTGTTGTGAACTTATCTAGGATCAATTTAGACTTCACCYTGTTTATAAGCCAAAATTGTAAGGAAAAACATTGTAGAACAGATCTGCAGGGAAAGCAATTTTAAAGTTAGAACAGTAAACAAAATCATGGAGGAACTGGGATTTCATCTTTCTCTATCTCTTGGAGAATACTGTTTCAGTACAAGTTTCCCCACTTGCTATTTTACTTTCCAAAATATKATCACTTTTTTCTTACAATAAATTATCGTTATTTGATATTAAACACAAATTAAAGAACTGAAAAGAAAATGATATTATTACATTGTATTTCTGGTGATTTTAATCTGCAAGTGTTCTAAATGCTTTGTTAGTTGTGCAGAAAAGAAGAGATTAGTTTTAAAATTGAATTATGGCTCTAGTTTATTAATAATTTAACTCAAAAATTTTCTACTACATAAATTAAAAGTTTAAAGGATTTTTTCAAATAGATTAAAAAAATATTCCTTTATTCAAATGCTTTTTTAAAAAAATGTGTATTCGTTTTGAAATGTTATTACCATTGTCATATTCTGTGAACATTTCACATTTGATTAGCATTTTACAACTGATTCCTCACAAAATATCTGCATGGTTGTACATAAAAGATTTGTTTCTGATGCCTGTGGGACAAGAAATAGTTGTACAGCAGCAATATTCACACAGTACCTTTGGAAACAACGACTTGTAGTATACAGGTTTCTGTAATTTTAAAGAAGTAATAAATAACAGATAAGTTGATGAACTTGTTGCCTCTAGATGCACAGCAAGTGAAGTTGGTTATAATCTCTTTCTTGGGTTACTTTTTGGGCGGTGTTGTCTTTTGTTGTTKTTYTTTTGTTACTTGGGAAGTGTGTCTTTTTCTCATACCAGCAGAGTTTAACATTATTTCAGTCAAATAAGTACTAACATTATTGTAATTTCCAAGATTTTCTGAAAATTGTTTACCTACTTTCAACATAATCCCTGATATACGAAGCCACAAAGATAATAAAACCAAGGTTTTCTTAAGTACTGATCTGCCAGCACAGGAAAATGGGTTTGTTAATTTCTTAATTAAAATTAACTTTATCCTCAGAGTTGATGACACAACATGCAATATGATTGAATGAGTGTAATGGCCATATTTTTTACAGCTTTTATTTTTTAAAAGATGAAYAAGCAGCTATATACTCAAGCAAGCATTTTAGTGAACTAATTTATGACTTTACAAAGCTAATTAAGGATGGAATGATACAATGATCCAATCAAGGACATGATTAAAATTGATTCAATAAATCAATATGTGAAATTATCAAATCATCAAATGAATATAGCAAGTAATCAACTAAAATTACAAGGTTTACATGGAGAATCTGAGAAAATCACATTTAGTTCAGGAAATCAACTGAGTTTTTCAGGCAATCAGAGCACTGACCTAATTTCTAAAGTTCTTAGACTTCTACTAGGAAACTTATCCATCTTGGTTTCACTCAGAAAAGTAACCAGCTTTTTTGGAGTCTTTTGGCAATTCCACTTAGTAAGTTTAGTAAGTTGTTAATGCTTTGTTTTTATTTTTCCCTTTTTTGAAACAACACTGTAACATAGATTATAAATATACATGTAGAGATAAATAAACAATGTTTAGCATGACATTTTCTATAAAGTTGTGTTTTTCTAATCCAAAGGAAGAATTGACAAAAGACCAGAAGGAAGAAAAGTCGGTATTCATATCTAGAAACACCTTTTTTGTTGGAGTATTCACTCCTACTTTAGAAATACAAATGCACTCGTGGACCAATATGGGTGAAACTTTCTTACATCAAAAACCCTCAYAAAACTCAAGACAGGAATCTCTCAGGAACCCTTGTTTGCATGGAATGGAGAAGTGTATGAAGTTCACAAGAGAGGAAACTTTCCAYAATCAGCAGAAGATTGTGGGGGCAGGAGAACATTAAATCCTTCCTGTCTTTGTGGAGATGGTCTATCCAGAAACTAAACATGAGTGTCCAGTTTTTGTGTTAATCTAGCTCGTATAACAGGAGCAAATTTTCCTTCTGGATTGCCCTAATCTTTATCTTAGCTTTTCTTTGCTTTAGAAATCTTAATTAATTGAGGTCTATTTAAATGGATCTAAGTATCGATCTCATGCTTTTACAGCAGAAAGTCTCTTAAGACTTACACAAAAGTGCAAAGCATTGTCATTAGTGACCTTTCACTTGAAATCTGTTGATATTATTATTCACAAATATTCATCTTGAACAGAAGAACCTGGATCCAGAAATATATCAGAAGTCTAGCTGAACCAGAAGAGACAAGATCCACAGTGAGGGCAAATTTTATGTTATTGTATGAAAAGAGGGTCATAGTCAACATAGTTGCCAAAACACAGTTCTTTCTTAGTTTTTATCTCAGCATTCATTACATCTGTTTAAATAGTTGGGTATGTGCATGAGAATAATTAGAGATGTGTATAAATGTGTATAAACTCAGAATTCATCTTAATAATTCCAAAGTACATCAAGATTGTATTTTCTGATGAGTAATTAAATCAACAAAGATTTCCTTGCAAAGTAATACTTGGAATTGTATTTCTAATTGAAAATCCTCAAAGTAAGACCAGAAAAGTATCATAGCACTTTCCCAATTGTGGATTTGACCAAAGGCCCAAAYGTCTAATCTTCAGCTCTGATCAACAGCAAATGATTAATGAAAAGTATAAATCCCAGGAAGTACACAGTGATGTACATACCAGTGACTTTGTGTTGCAGAGGAAATATCTTTAGGCCAACTCCTTTCTGAAGGTAAATTTAAGCATCTAAGGTTGCCTATAGTGAACAATTTCACAGTTTAACTAAATGTACATGTGTAAATTTAGTGTAGATGTGCCCATATTGTTGGGGGGATTTGAACCTGATACCTGATAGATAAGAATATTAATTATTTCCCTACTTCTTGTTCACTTCTTCAATAGATTTTCTGCTTTGGTGAGTCTTTCTTGCATTCTCCACCATCTTTAGCAGACTGAATAKCTTCAGTCTGGTCCAGCTTCCTTCATGTAAATGTTCTTCCATAGTTTTAAACATCTTTATCCTGCTCCTACACAAAGGCAAAATCTTGGAATTTATTATTTTTGTTGTTTGATTGTTTTTMATTACTATTAGAAAATATTCTGTTGCTAATGGATTCAGTCACTGCTAAAACAAGCTGTATAAAATTGACACTGCACATTCCGGTCATGGCAGCCAGAGATTTGAGACTTAGGTCAGGAAGCAGACAGGGAGTAGAAGTGAGAGGGCAAAGATGAATGTTCATTTATGAGGGGACAGCCTGACATCTGTATCTAGGCTATAATGCCAATGGAAACATCAGAAAGGAAAAAGAAAGTTTTTTAACCTGTCTTTGACATTTATTTCCTGCATGAAGTCCAGAACAAGACAGAAAAATGCAGGTAGACCCACATAGACATAATACACTTTTTAAAGAAATGCCTTTAAAAATAAATAGACAAGCAGATTTAAAAGCAAACAAGTGCAACTCTAAATCTTAATTTTGAGTCCCCGGAGTAGATAGAAAAAGATTCCAATAGAAATGAGGTGGGAAAAATTAGATTTCTTTTTGATTACATCTGGATACAAATTGGGTTTAAATTAGATTTGYGCTGCAAAACAAACCTTTCACATGGAACTGATATATGTGGAGTTTTCAAGTTCACATTGAAGGTCCATTTTTTTGGCAGTTGAGGTAGTGATTTAGTGAAGTACTTAATTACSTGCCAAGTTATATGGGGTTTATCTCTATCTTGCTAAAGAAATGAAGCTCAAACTCTTCTAATGTATTTATACATCTAAAGTGAAGAATTTCATTGGACTTTTTTTTGAGAGGCCTGGAGATGAAGAATATGCATTTAAATTACCTGCAAGTAGTGTAGGATGACTAATTATATATGACTGAAATGTGTATGCATTTTTAATAGTTTTAATAAGTGAAATTTTGTGTGAAAGAAGATGAGAAATGGGAATATAGCAAGCAATTCTTCACAGTGCTTAGCTAATATAGCTGAGCTTCACTATTCCAACAAACAGAACTGTATTTCATATTTCAATATTATTTAGAAATATCTTATATTTTATTTTTTAATGAGCAATGCACAGAGTTCCATTATCAAAAAATCTATTAGTAGGAAATTTTAGTTTAAGAATTTCAAAWATATCACATGATTTATGAAAAAATATTGGCCTGTGTTATGCACTGTACTCATGGCACATTATAGAYGTATGATTATAAATATTATTCTGATATATATATGATAGTAATCTTACATACTTCTCTGCTCTATCTTAAAAACTCATTTTAATTCTGTARCTCTTGTAATACTCATATCTTGACCATATGACGCTTCGTTAACATTAGTGTTAATAGGTTTCAGCACATTTTCTGTGAAATCTTTTCTACACCTCATAAATAGATTGTAGGTTGCTAATAACATTTACACAGTATTTCAAGGAACAAAACACAAAATACCTTTGAAATAAATAGGTCATCACTGCATCTCCATTACTAGTGAAAGTGAAGAAGAATCACACATTGAAGTACCCAGAGATGACATGAAAATATTGATCGTGGTGCTGTAGAATGTACTCAGTATTGTTTTACTTTACTTTGAATAAAGTCTTATAAGTTAAAATTGCTTCTTTCATATTAAACAAAAAATTAGTGAAAAATAGAAGTATGAGGAGGGAAAAAAATAACCACGACCTCTTCCTTATATATTCTCTTTTCAAAACTACTTTTAATAGCAACCTTTTCCATTAATTTGAGTCAATAGTAAAAGTTAAAGATCACTTAGCATATTTAAAATTTTTCATCACCCAAATATTTTAGTCTTGCATTTAAACAAGTGAGATATATATATATAGACATAGATATAGATATAGATATAGATATATAAACCCAAACAACCTCCTTCATCATGAAATTTTTAAAATTATTACTATTTTAGTAGAACTTCATACATAGATTTGCACATGCACACACATATATATACATATACATAGGAATTCAAGGTTTTGAGCAGCCTTGAATTCAACCTTGCTGCTTCATAAGGTGAAAGCAAAGTTCATTATCTTACATATTAAAAGGGCACACAAGTGGAAGATTTTAAAATTTTTCTCATCTAGAAGAATTCATGGAAATATTCACTTGTTCTTGTGAATTGGCTACATAAACTTTTTTCATATTCAAAACTATTTTCACAAGGAATAACGAGTTGAATTCAGTTATCATTTTCTTGAAAAGCAAACTAATCAGACTATATGAAGTACCATTCATTCATCAAGGTACTAACCAGTGCAATCAAATTTCTTTAAATTTAACAGTGATTTCAAAAACTTAAGAAGAAGAGAGTGGATTGTAATTTTGGTGTTTATAGTGAAAAAAGTAAATGRCCCTGAGTGTTTATCAAAATATATAGCATGCTCTGAACTCATAGAAGTTCTTCTTTACAGAAGTAACTAAATATTTTGGCAGATATTAAAACATGGCCACAGTCTTGTTTAAAACTTCTTTACATTTTCCTGCATTCCCTCACAGTAAAGAACTTGGTTTAGTAGTTTTGGATATCAATAATTTGTTCATTACTTACAATAAAAACATTAAGAGAAATCTTTAATTTCAATTCATGGCATTAAAAAAAAAAGTGCCACATTTTTTTCTGTAAGCACATTTGAATTCCCCTGTTATGGCTGTGGTTTCTGACATATTCACGTAATCCAAGAATCCAGRTGATGGATTTGTGGAATGTCAAGTTTCCTTGCAAAGCATTCAAAAGTGCAACACTGACTGCAAGACAAATGTATGCTATTTAGCAGAAATACATCAGTCATGGAAATGATCATGCTCTAAGTCCTGTTCAATACCTTACAGCCTATTAAACAGAAGAAAGAGAGGCAAGTTTGCTGAGGATATTACGACAGATTGTGAATATGAAGAATAGTAATGCATTCCTGTAGTCTTAGACTGCCAATATTAACATGAAAAATTATCAATCATTAATCCATCAAAGAATGCTGAGTTTCCAAGTCTCAGTCACTATGGAATTCCTGTATTTGAAGGAATAGGGAATAAAATGAAACATGTTTAGTGATTGAGTTTAGTGGAGCATCTTACTGGGTTGTTATACCAAAAGGCTTTCTTCATCACCAATAAACCTGAAGATTTAAAAAAGGTATTTCATACTGGATCACAAAGATAATGAAAGATATCAAAAGGTCTCAATATAATGTGCCTCCAGGAATCTGATTATGGCAATGCAACCTTACACTGGGGAGGGGCCAGCACAGCTCGGCGGCCTCGGGCAGGTCCGGGACCAGCGGCACCAACAGCCGGTTGGGCAGGACCAGGAAGGAGGAGATGGTGTCCATGATCATCGTGTCCGACATGGAGCTGGGGGGAAAAGGGATCAGGGGGTTCTTTTTTCCTGGAAAAAAAGAAATCATCTTTGTACATCTATACTTTCTGAGTTGAAGAACGGTTCATTACAAAGTATCGTAAATCATATATGGCAAATGACAAGCAAAACCACTTTTCATTTAGGATCCTTGCTCTAAATCCACTGAAAGCTCTCCTCCAGTTCCCCTTAACACTAACAGGATTTGGATCATTCCTTCAGTTGAGGAGAAAGTGAAGTAAAAGTGTGAAATTAATGATCTGAATAATATATTCTACAATATARATAAAACTTCATTGCTTAAAATGCCAGTATTTATTACAGCTGACATATCTGTTCCATTGCTTGCATCTTTCTTGTTTCTCTTCTAGAGTYAACAGTGGAGTGGAGGGGTGTTGTAATTTCTGTGTGTCTAGGGGTTGCATTTCATTCTTCCATGAGAGCCAAAAAAATATCTCTGGCACGGCACTGACCTGCTAGAAGTTAGATGATTCTTTTCTAACTGTATTATCTGCTGGCGACAACACGCTGAAATACATGCTGTCCTGGAAATACATATATACATTTATATATAATGATGGTAGCTGCACAAAAATATTTCCAATCTTAGAAAAAGAGCTATGTACATATGGGTAATGATGAGCACAAGGAGATTCCTACTGGTTGTCACAATGTCACAATTTTTCTGGGTGAAGAGCTACCTAGCTTTAGCCCTCTTTATGACTCCCTCTCCATTCCCTTTCCAATAGTTCATGTGKTACATACATTTAAGCAATTAAGGTTTTACAAAAACAAAKAAACAAACAAAACCYCTCAAAGATATTTTATTATAAAAATAGAGGAAAAATATAACTGCCTAATTATTTAAATTATAATAACTGCAAAATTATTTAAATTAAAAATGGTAAAAGGCCTATTTTCCTGTGGCTTTGTGATAAAGGGACTCTAAATACAGTGCCAGTTTCTCTTCTTTAGCTGGTGATTTCAAAATAGACCTGAAAATGCTGATTTTTTTTTACAGCACCTCCTCCCAACTTCATCTCTGGGAAGTCCTTACCTGAAACATGGCTAAATATTTTCGCTAGGATCTTATTGAAAACATACAGACTAATTTATTTCACAGTGAATATAACAAAATATGGGGATTTTTTTTTAAAGTTTTAATTTGTATTGGCTTTTATATTAATGCTAATGTGATCTTTCAGCTTATATTTCTGCTTATTAACTTTTTTTTTAACAGTAGCATTACATTTGAAGATTTGGTGGGAGCAGGTCTTTGACTAAGAAAATAGAAGAAATTGTTTTATGTTTCACCAAAACATGTCAAAGAAAATTGAAATATATTTCTTAGAATGCAACAATATAATAATTGAAGTGGCAAGCAATGTCTTTAAAGTGTCTTCAAGGTTGAAAGCATATTAGAGTAATAGCCATTAGTCTGCGTGTATGTGCCTTGCTAGGAGTTCTGCAGCACAGTATTATATTTGATTACTCAACTAAAAACAGTCATCCATTAACCCCCAGAGAGTTACAGCTCCCTCAATATGCCCGAGGCCACACCACCTAGTGTGTCCCCATTATTTTAAATGTTATAAAAGGAGCACTAGGACCTACAGAAACACCCTAAGGTCACTCTTTGTCATTTCAACAAAAGTTATGGAAGGAAACGTATCCCCTTTCCAATGTTACTGCAGTCAGCAGCACAGTAACGTGAGGGAGGAGTCTGGCATGAATATTCCAGGGCATTAATGGTTTAGCATCAGTAGGACAAGAAGAAAAGCTATGGAGAAAAAAAATGTGCTTGTCAGAASAAGTCTAGTATTTTCATTTCTCTGGAAGTATGAGGCGATTTTACTATTTCCTTCCACTAAAAAATGCAGAATTACAAATGATTCCCCAGTGGTTTGTTTGCATTATTAATCCTATTATGTAATGCTTTCATTGTATTAGAACTCAGATTTTTTAGTAAGGATTGAATGTTGTTCATGTGGAAGGATAAATTTTGGCTTTTCCTTTGTTTTGAAGAATTCCTAATAAGAAAGCATTTGTAATATATAGAGAAAACACAGAGTCAAATATAMGTACAAAATGTGCTTTTAAAACTTTAAAATATTCAGTAAACATATAACTTTATTTCATAACTAACTTTCTCAGGTTTTTTTTTAATGTTCCCCTCCTAGCAGAAAAATGTCTTAAAGAAAGCATTAATTAATAAGCTGGTAAGAGTGTACTCCAGCATAATGCTGCACACAGTACAGTCAGAAGCAGGGTTCTGCTGTGGAAGCTATTTTATAATCAAAAAAGAGGTCACAACCTTGGCTACAAAATTATTTTTTTGTAGTAGAACAATCGTATCCTGATTTTTAAAAAAAAAACTCATGGAAATACATATGTGAAACTATCACCTAAGCTCCCAATATTTCCCTATATTTTAAATTTATTTGCTTTATTTATTGATGCTCCATTTTTGACTATCRTCTTAAAATTTTCTGGAAGCACATATAATTGTGGTCAAAATTCCTAATTAGAATAAAATCTCCACCCATTGGCATAGTTACAACTATGCTTCCATATCATCACAACAGTGATGGAATTTGAGAGCTTAAAAATGTTGGATCCTCAGATATGTTGTGATCTTTGACAGAAATCAATGACTCATAGTGATAAATCACCATTTTTCTCAAACTGCATTATGTATTTGTTTTGTTTATATTAAGGAAATCAAACTAAAAAGGAAATTGCACAAACACATCTCTAGGGAAACTGAACCAGCTATCATGATGATGTTRAAATAGCTTGAAACCTATGAGTATAAATTTAATCTTCGTTACACCACTTTATCTATGTAACAAGAAGTACTGAAAGGCTTAATTAATTCTTGATTGTAAAACRCTTAAGGAGCCTTTGAAAAATTGACATGCAAGTTCAAAACATCATTTTTTACTGTGGTGACTCACACGGATCTTAATATTCTATTTGATAAAAGAACTATTCATTTCTCTGCTTAATATTTTTAGGACTCTTTTTTCTTCCCCTGTGTTAGGTTYAAATTCAAACAGTAAGCTTTCTTGGGCAAATCAGGGCAGCTGGACATAAAAGCCTGTATGCATGCTGTCTTTCCACTCAACCATGTAATGCAACACTTTGCTATCTCCATTAAAAGACTTACTTTGTACCATATCATGCATTTCATAATATTTCCATCTAAATGCAGATTTTTCTGTTCCATGTGTAGCATCCAGTCAGGTTTTCCATAAAAATACCAGCGGGACAGAACATTGAAATTCATTTTGCATATTAAAGAAATCTCTCCTAGATTTCTTTTATTTGTTTTATCAACTCAAGCAATAAACAAGAAAATTAGAGTTTCAGCAATGATGGAGAAAACATTTATGATTTTATCAGATGTGATTTCCTTTTTTCTTGCTTAGACAATTTCCATACTCTTAAGAGCAGGTAATTTTAAAATGTTGCACTGATGAATGGCGTAAGCCCATCTGTATCTTCTAACCCAAGTGCAGTAATTTCACATACATTGCCCAGTGAGAACCTCAGTTTGARTAGCATACATATTGAATGGTTTTGTTACCAATATTTACAACACATTTAATAACTGTCCCATAGGAATTAGTTTTCTTTGAGAGCATTATTGCAAATGTCATAATATTTTCTGATA
>QVAJ01000124.1:1932046-1950814 GCA_003546035.1 Mixornis gularis
TTAAAATAAGGGTTAAGCGCACTGATGTGAAAATTGAAGCTTAAAAGTACATCTAAACCTTTTGCTGTAGTTCCATTTTACCAGGAAACCTTATGAGAATGCATAATACAAAGTAGGGAAATTTCCATCTCAAATGTATGGATTGAAGATATTTAAATAACAATACTACCATTTAGGCATTGTCTGAATGAAAAGAATTTTCAGGCTTTTGCGGTTCATCTTTCAGTAGTCAGAATGTAGCTTCTGGTGGTTTGCATGCTGCGTTGCCAGATTAAATGATAATGTTCCTTCAGGTAAGTGCTACATAGGAGAGAAAAATTAAAGCCTTGGAAAGATTCCTGTTCCTCCTAGGGTCTTTTTATGGTAGGTTAATGACCAATAAAATGTGCTAGAAAAAAGTCACCAAATCATGGAGWTGCAGGAAATGAATCTTTAAAAGACTTTTCCACAAGCTCAGGCTCAGCAGCCCTGGTGATAGGAGGATATATGAGGAGAGGCTCACAGCTTATCTCGTGTCTCATTTAGAGTGGGCASCAGATAGCTATTGCAGTGTGCTAGATTGCAGCCAAGGCCATTAGCCTGCATGCATGCAAATTATTTCTTCTACTCTTAGATCTCTGCTTTTCATGGGTCTGGTCATGGGGGATAGCTGATTACAAAGATGTCTGCTGCTAGGATTCAAGGAACAGACTCCTCCAGAACTTCTAAGCTTCAAAACCTTTTATTTATTTATTTATTTATTTATTTTTGATTTGAACCAATGGCTTTTGTCTTTTGCCATGCATTCAGCAGCAAGTATTCTAGTCAAGAGACGCAGATACAGCCTGGATGCATGAACAGAACTCAGGTCTCTTTTTGCAGCACAGGTACTAGAGACACGTATTCCAGGAGTGCAGGGAGCAGGGGGAATAAGGTAGTGAAGGAAAATATGGGACAAGGCAAAACAGTCCCAAAACTTCATGGAAAGTATGTGCCTAAATTCTCTTTGCAGAAAATCTAAGAAATAATTGTTCATTAAATAATGTGAGCTTTAACAGTGCTTCAGTCACTTTTCATCTCATGGCAGCAATTCCTGGTGATAATATTGTTCTGAGAATATCACTCAGAATACTAAGAATGTGACACCTTCCACCTACAAAAACTGTACCTGAAGTATATGTAGCAAATATAGGACATTCAACTAATTTGAACAACTACAAACTTTGGGATRAACTTTTGCAGGATGAAGTTCAAAAATGAGAATAAGGAAGTGAAGTGACTACATTAAACATGGAATGTTCAAAACCTTCTTCATTCCCCTGTATTATTKTTTTATCACATTTAAATGTGAGGACAAAGTCTATTTTCAGAGATATGCCTATCTCAGATTGCATAGAGGTAAAAGGGAAAGCAGAATTTTCCTTTCCTGAGAATGTCTGAGGGCATAAAAAAATTCTGGATTACAAAGTTCTAAACTCTCTGCACTGGATCAATGATATACTACTATCTTAATTTAGCTAACAAATACTAAGTAGTCAGCTTGACAAGCTGTGTTTGCTCCAGCTAGTACAGATGGGTTGTATCTCATAACATATTTTAAATTCTTAAATGCAGAAAACCACATACATTATATAACAGTTTAAAAGCAAGAAAACAAAAAGATAAAAACACCATTATTTTGCATACATCGCTATAATATTGTTCAACACCTGCCAGTATAACAACTTCAAATGAATTTAAATATACATGCATATTTTTGTTTTAAATTATGTTGTATAAATATTCAAACCAGACCAGAAGTAGACTAAAATGAGTTATTTATCACTCTTTCCAGTTTAATCTGGTTAGACTATCATGCTTTAAAATGTAATTTATGATGTACACTTGCTATAGGAGAAAGGACATTGAGAAAGAAGACAAAAAATCTTGTTAAATTTTTATATATCAAGCTGGATCTACTTTACTATTAAGTAAAGTAGATCCAGCTTGATATATAAAAATGAGATTTGAAAGAAAGAAAAAGCCATTACTTTTGTGAATACTGGGATACTACTAAGATTGGTTTTCCATTCGAATAAGAAACAGTGTTTTGCTAATGGGAAGCAAAGAAACTGCATGCTGCAATGCATAAAATGAAAGTACCTATTAAGCCAAATTAAATTGCCTGCCTGAATGRGTTGATGCTGCTGCTTTTATACAGGACTGAAAGATATATTAGAAATCTCCCAGATGGAAAATACATGAGATTTGAATTTTCTCTTTTCAAAACAGGAGATATTACCTTCTGCTGGAAATTCATTGCTAAGGCTTCGAATTTGTTCTCAAAGATAGGTGTACAAATGTGKTTTTGGTACTCTTACCAAAAAGTCTAGAAGTTAGATGCTTTATTACATATTATCCAGTGACTTTAAACAATGTGATGATATTCTACAAGACAATATATGGTGCATGATAATCAGTTTGAAAGTCTGGGGCTAGACACAAGCACCCATCTTTATATTTGATGTGGGCAACAGAATGGTTTTTCTAACTTCCACTGTATTTATTGATMTAATAAAAAGCTTTTGAGCTGGTAGCCCTCAGAAGGTGAGCATGAATTCAAAGATTTCCTATTTCCATAATTTCTTGTGTAATTGTGCACAGCTGGTGACAAAACAGGTTGTTATGAGGCACTGCTTACAAAAAAGGACATAGCCAGTATAGAATTTGAGTTTATTCAGCTTCTCTGAGCAGATAAAAGCATTTCAATTTAAAAAAAGCATTCCTAGTTATTGACAATAATAACCTTGTAATAGAACCTGTTTTTCTAACCTTGATGTTCTCTGTAACTGCTTAAATAGATCTACTGAAGGCAATATTCCGTGTTTTCACCACTATCACCACTTTTCTCTATTAGACTCCGGAGATCTCATTCATTTTATTTTCATTGAGTTCGTTTTTAATCAGATTTCCATACAGTTAATCATCTAAATAAATGCACATTGCTATTTATTCTATATCAAAAGGGATATTTTGAAATTCTACATCATATAGATGTACTACTACGATCACTTAGTACTTAGCAGCAGCATGCTTCTAAATGAAGCATGTCCTCTATCCACTTACTCTTCGGTCCTGCAGTTTGCAGCAAAGATAATCTCTGTTCATGTCTTTTAAGATCCAATGTAGCCACAGCAGCCAGAATGAACAGTGCAATTTCCATAGTAGATCTCCTTCATGCTTAGTGGCAGTCTAGATCTAGATACTAGAGAATGAACTATAAAATTTGTTGTTTATATATACCTTTTGCTGCCTGGAACTCAAAACACACAGGGATTTATTGAGTTTCAGGATAATGGAAAGTGGCTGCAATTTATTTATGCTATATATCGCAATGCGTGAAATTTTTGTACATGTGGTAGAAATGTGTTACACTTTAAATGCATTTTTTTCTATAGAATTATCATTGTGTTTTATAACACCATTGATAAGCATTAACTGGTCCTAGAAACTGTTTATRTATCAATTCTGAGATAACTTTCCTGCTTGCCATACATTATTTTAGTATTTGCTTTTTTGCAGAACTGTTTGTACATGGCACTCTTATAACAAATAAAAGTGCTTTCACATCTGCTTGGGAATGTTTTGTTGAGCTAGTTTGGGTTTGGGGTTTGTTTAGGTTTTTTTCCATTTGCRGTTAACCAGTTCCATTGTGCATTGTCTTTAATTTCCTCTTTAAAATTCTTCTTCTGTTTGCTTTTCAAAAAACAGAAAGATGAGACAAAAATTCCCCTTCTTTTGATTTAAGCAAWAAAAAGTATTTATTTTTCCCTAAGTAAATTTCATTAAATATGCTGTTTTCACAACAAACTGCAGCATTTAAGAGGCTTTTTTAGATTTAGCCTGTACCTGTATGGTTCTGAAATGTGTCAAAGTTTAATGGGCTGACCGTTCATAGAGGAATTTGTGTGTGTATGTGTGTGTAAATGTGTGTTTACAGCTTGGAATTTGATTTAATGAAGACCTCTTTTCTTTGTTAGAAACTGGATATAACCAGTCACATCTCAGAGGCTTCATAATCTTAGGGGTCCTTTTGAACCTAATTGATTTTGTGATTCTATGAGTAAAAATGCTACCACAATCTGCAATTTCTATAAACTAAAACTGAACTCAGTTATCAATAAATTAAACAAACCATTTAACTAAATTTTGTACCTGAAAGTTGTGCTGAGCACCTAAACTCCTTTTGAAAATATTGCTTATGGAGTTATTTTCCCAGCAATATCTAAAAGTGCAAACTAATCATCACTGGTCATCTACATTTGGTGAATGTGTATGGTGTGTATAGATTCATATGTTAATATATATTTACATAAGTGAAGTTGTGTATTCTATACACACAGAAGAACACACAGTATAGATAAGAGTCACGTTTCTTATGTTTGCAGATTAATGAGAAATAAAAAATAAGAAACATTTTCTATTGTCATAGGCCTTTATTTGCCTTTGCAACAAATGTTTTCTACCTTTCTCTGCTTAAATATAGAGGAACTCCATTCAAACAACATAAATAAACAAAGAGTTGAGCTTTGTGATATTCCTTTAGAAATAATCTGAAGTCCAGTCGAGGTGTAACTACCATATTGCTCCTGAGTTTTTTTGTACTTCTCGCATTATATTTTTTATTTTTCCAGACAGACAGCAACCACCACCTTCCTCAGACAGACTACTGCTTGGGTCTTTGTTTGATGCAGTGCATTGACACTTACTATTACCTCTCTAGCGTCAGTGGAAATGTGCTTGCAGCATATCCAGAAATTCCTTGGATAGCTCCAAGTGAAGTACTAGGAATAACAGCTGCAGCACATCCCCAGAACAAAGACTGCTCGTGTTATTCTATGGGGATGTTGCCCTGGATCAAAAATACTGAACAGAATCTGGCAGTTATTGTCTACATCATGCACTGTAGATCATCCTGCCTCCTAAGCCAATGTATCTGTACTGTTTYCTGCTTCAAGGAGACTCCACAGTCCCCTACTCTACATGGTTTAGACTTGGTTTACATAGGGCTAGTGTGGAAGAGGTATTTCCTTTCAAGATTATATGAAAGTGTACATAAACTCTTGTTACTCAGGTTTAGTTTCTTGGACTTCAAAAGGAGCCACAGGCATTACCTCAGCCAAAAATCTATTGTCCCTTACTATTGTTACCTTTAAGAACACACCTGGCTTGAAAGGAAAAGGGAATCCCACAATCTTTATCAGAATCAGAAAAATAAAACACAAAGAAGACAGTTGTAAATCAAATAGTGCATGGATTTCCCTTTYGGCACATTTATCCCCTACAGGTCATTACTATGTGTGGGTAGAAAGCGGTGTTGCACTTCAAAGCTATTGTTCTGGTAGTGGAATTACAATTTTATGTATGAATAGACCCATATTTGATTACACATTTATCATTTATAATTGTTTTTCCACCATAAAATTATAAATGAGTTGATAGTGAAAAAAAGTCTGTTCTTTTAGGTTAAGAATGATAAGGGTTCTTTGGCATAGTTTCTCAAGAAAAATACACAGTGCACCCCRCACTAATATTAACATGGTGCTATTTTTATATAAACCTTGGTTATTTTGATCCATAATAAATTTCTCAAAATGAAAGAAACATCACAAATAATCTTAAAAAAATTAAGAAACACGAACTTGTAGCAGTTACTGTATGAGAAGAGATCACTGAACCATTTGCCTGCTTAAGAAAAAAAGACAAAACAATATGAAACTTTTCACAAAGTAAGAAATACCACTCATGGAGAAAGACAGTGAAAAGAACAAATTCTTGTTTTCTTCTATAGTGATTGTCTTATTCTCTGAAGACTAACATTCAGTTGCCGTCCTCTTTACATGGATAATTACAAATGTTATTATTAGTTGCAAAATTATCCAGCCATTCTGAAAATTTTGTCTATAGCATCTGCCTTACTCACTTCATTGTGGCCATGCATATCAAAAGTTGAAGACACACAGGGCAAAGGAAGAAACCCTTGCGCCTGCATATTTTCCATGCCTTTTTCCTCTGATGTTTCTCTGGTCTTATGAAAAGCACTAGAAAAAGAAATTCTTCTGGGCAGGATTCAATCCATCATCTGTAGATTTCCCYCTCGTATTCTTAATATATCCCGTCCTTGCCTCCTTATGTCACAAAACTATGTCCAGTCTGGATGCTTTGGAYGATGCAGGGGATTTAAAATTACTCTGGCAAATGTGTGCCTAAGCAATTGAATTCCACATTTGATTGCCTAAAGAATGAAACATCCAAAAATTAAAAAATATTCTACTTTTTTTAGCCATCTAATTTCTATTGGCATAGTCCAAAACAGCATGGTATAAAAAGGAAATATAGATTTTTATCCAGTATATCCAGTCTATATTCAGGAATTTTCACATTCACCTAGGATAGAGAATTTGCACTAAATTATATGGAACTGACATACTTTATTTGTCTTATTATGAACTTCCTCCTCTCTTGTCATCACACCAGAAAAAAGTGTGTAATAGGGAGCATTTGAAAGGTACTGTGGAGAGGTCATCTGCCCAAGGAAGAGCAATACCAGATGGGGAYATGCAATGGCAGCAGCCTTGCCACTGTCACAGTTTCACCAGTCCCTAACAATATGAGTAYCAGTAACATTTCTGCAAGAGAAAGGACAAGGGCAAAACGGGTTGCAGMGATTTGTCTTGGTCACAGTAGGACTGATGCATACACTGCAGCAAAAAATAATATGCAACCTACCTAAAGTGATGTTACTTCAGTTTAAGGTAATTCTCCCCGAGAACCACCTATCCTCCTGCAGATACTCCTTTTACACTAAAAAAATTCTGTATCTCCACACCTGTCCCTCTATTKACTATATGTAAACTAACAAATTAGCAGACTGAGGGGAAACATTTTGGTGTGTAAATTAAASATGGTGTGGCACAGTGCAAAGTTGGATTTGCTACTCAATGTGTGATATATAAATCTGTACATTGACCCTCCATCTTTCTTCTGGTGTYGGGAAATTCAGGTTCCTGAAAGACATGGTTTTTAATGCATCCACTTTAATAGACCAATACTTTAAATGAACGTAAAATACCAGAAGGTAAAAYCATAAAGGAGCTTGAGATCAAAAATTTCAAAAGTATAACAAACCTTTATTTTTGTTGAACTGTAAATGTCTGACATTGATGAAGTAAAAATATTTGCCAAAGAATTTCCATTAATGCTTTGGTTGTTCATTGTAAGCAGCTGATSCTTAATCTTCAGTTGCCTAGGATATCTTGTTTTGCCTTTGAYGAGAATTTTCTGTATACTCAACATGTAAGGAAGAAGCAAACTTCTGACAGCGTAATAAAAACTGTTATTCAGAAGAGGGCTGTTCAATATTTGTTAGTTTTGACCTGTTTTGAAACACAGAGCTAAGCTTTAAGAATGTACTTTTCTAACATCTAAAAAAAGATGAAAAATTCATCCTTACTTAGCATAGCAGTAAAAAGAGTAGTTACAGCTAAGTATTTGCTTCAGTTCACTGAAATAAACAAAAACATCTTTCCAAAAATTCAGTAAATTCTCAAGCACAATGAAAACTGATGGCTTTTCATTGTTTGATGAGTTTAATCAAGGAAAAGACATATGAAGCTCTGTGTTATTTTAATGGAATATAGTGCATATGTCAAYGCATAATGAAAAACAAATGACATTACACAGCTTGCTAATGAGCCACTGCAGGAGGAGGCAGTGAAGTATATCTGCATTCCAGCAAAGCAGTGTTTGAGGCTGTTCAGGCATCCCTTGCTCAGACAGGCAGCTCCTTGGCCAGATCACAACCGGTGTCCAACTGACCTTGTTTGGAGGTAGTTTAGGCAGTTTGAAACAGCACCAATGTGAGCAGAAAAAAGTAGCTTTAAAAACTATGTTGCTCAGCAGGTGGTCTTCTTGTATTTCTCTCATGTTTTAGAAAGAATTCCCAGTCACAGATGCTCTTTGGGAATAGTTCATTAAACTGATGAAAGAGATGAACTACATTAGCACATCATACTTCAGTAGCTTAATTTAAGGCATTATAATCACCAGATAGAAAATAACACATGATATGTACTTGAATAGGACCTATATTTAATAGTGTGTGTTTAACACAACCTTCAGAAAGCCTCAGAAACCTTCATGAGAATCTTCCAGCTGTCAGCTCTGCCTCTGCACTTGTGTGTCACAAGTTTCTGTGGACAGTTATGGGTTTTTTTAGAGTCTAACCTCTTAGCATTCTTATGGGAGGAATCTCTGACAGATGGGTGTAATCAGCTCATTAGATTGTGGATCCTAGTTCTCCCAGGGGTAGTTTCAAATTCACATGGTGCTCTTAATATTCTTTCMTCTGGATGTGGATCCATGATTTACTTGACTATTATACCAGCCAGGGAGKTTCAAGGGTATTGTTTATTTCACCAGCATAAAAAATAATCTACATACTAAAAATATATATTCTTCATTCACTCATTGGAGATATTGAGTAATAGTAATGTTTAGGAATATTTAATTCTTCTTTATAAAAATTTTACCACAGAAGRAATAATGTGATCCCCAAGCAGGGACACAGATTTGCTTGGAAACAGAAGTCTCAGCAAGCACTTTCATTTCTGGATTCACAAGGTGAATCTACTCTAATTAACCAACTACCCAAGACATGCTCAACTGTAAGGATGCAAATAACAGCACATATTTAGGAATAAGAGAGGAGATGAGGCCAATCACTTCATTACCTAAAAATCTCAACATAACTGAGAAATCTTGGAGAAGTGTTAGGACTTACAGATCTCAAAGAGAAAAAGAAAATACAGTGCTTGAGGGGGAAAATTCTAAGAAATTCCTTCTAATTTTGATGTCTTTGTTTTTTTCCAGAGTCCTGATCTATTACTGATTGAAAATTAATAGATGAGAAACAAAACTTAATATCTGGATTTTTCTTGTTCTACCTGTTAAAGGAGAAGTCAAAATTCTCCAGAAAAAAGGGTTAAAAAATGTGTTAAGGTCTGCAAGAGTGCATGTTTTCATTCTTCACAAAAATGCTGAGATCTGCTAAATCTCAGATTGCACGCAATGCTGGAGATGCTATCAGTAAAACTGCATTTAGCATTTGTGTTAGTCCAGAGGCAGAAGCAGAAATTAAAACATGTCATCAAGGACCGTTAAATTTGCATGAACTAACCATTAAAGCAAAGAATGCATTTGAAGGGATTTATTTTTATGTGCCTTTCAGAAGGATGCCAGTGCACAGCAGGTTTTTTTATTAAATTGCCAAAGCCATTCTGTGGATATTTTGCAACAGTTAAATCTAGAAATTAAGACTTTAAGACTTAGTTGGTTACGTTGTGCTAGGAAAAAGGACTCAGGAATTTTATATTAGAAAAGTATTTTGGCTTCAGAAATTGGATTGCATCAAAAATTGAATAAGTATCTGTGTTTGTATGATCAAATTTGCTAGCATTTATGGAAACTGCAAATAAGTAATCAAAAAGGTAGTAAAGCCACTTTGTAAGAAAAGTAATCTCTAAATAAGTTTTGAGGCTATCTTTCCAGTAAATACTTTCAGAGCTTTTTAGCTATACTATTGCTGTTTGATCTGATAGCACAATCAACAGGAAAGCATATGTGACAACATCCGTGAAAGAGATAATTTTCCATATTCACTTCTGAAAGAATTCCAAAGCCTTGTTTTGTGTTAGCTAAACATTAGGGTATCCACAATCAAATTTTATTTTTTTAATATTTCTGATTAGAGAAACCGATCACAAAATGCAAATTGCATACAACTTGAGATCTAGATTTCAGTACTGAGCGTACAAAACATTTTATTTGAATGTTTATAGTTTTAGTTCTCATAGACCTTCTCTCCCTAAACTTATTTCAGCAAACCAAAATAAAGATTAACTTATTGTTTACTTGAGCATAACACAGCAGAGTCACTGATTTTGAGAACTGATCCAGAATTCTCAAGGTCATTCACAAAAGAATCACACTTTATTCTCTCATGTGGTGCTAAGAAGTATTTGAACAAGRTAAATTTTATCACTGTAGAAAGAAAATTTGTCAATGAGTTATTGGAGGTGCATTTTGGTTGAATTTACTGCATTCTGGTAAATACAAGTAGTTTGTATTACTTGCCTGATGTCCAAGGTGCTTTCCATCTGGTCTATTTTCCATCTGTTTCCTCTTCCCCAGCAGATCAAGGTACAGCCAACCCTTCGAACAGCTGAGTGGGAGCRGGAGGGCTGTCATCTCCAACTCCACTTCTAGAGGCATTGAAAACTTCAGTGCCACAGGAGCGGTTGTTTGAAAAAAACACCAGATGGGGATGAACCTTTCTTTACAGAATGAAAATGTAGGTGTACCTAACTCCTGGTTTKGATGTAAGCTTTCCAAYTTTCCTTTTCTTCTGACTTTCCCTCCATCTCTAAAAGTCTCAAGAGTTGATTTTTGGACCCTAAAAATTTCATTTGACTCAGGCTAAAAAAGGCTTATAAAATGTTATAATTWAGTACAGTTTGCACAGCTTGTGCACCTGGCCTGACTCTGGCAAAGCTCGGTAAGTTTATACAGTCTCTGATATAGTCTTCTATYACTGAGGCTTTCAGGGATCTGTAAAACGGCAAGGGCTATTCATGGCAATTTCCTGCAGTTATTTGTTTCTGATTTTGCCAAAATCAAATACATACCTGCAGACACACATGGAAAAATATGTTTACCATTTCTCMTGCTCTGCCTTTATAGGGAACAGCCATCTTCACCAGTAATTGAAACACACATCAAATGGTCAAAAGTAACACGCAAGTTCTCTTGGACAGTGTCGGGAGAACTGCAGTATGAACTTCTGCTATGAGAGATATAGTCAGCAGCAACTTTTAGTAATAGCATTATTTGAAAATATTAATTGAATTTTATTTTTTAAATAAGATAAGTCAGTGTTGGTGCTCAATAATTTATTAATTGATTCATGAATTTCAAATGTGAAGATTCTTTTTTTGTATTTTAAGAAATGTAATATTTAGTTTAACTTTTACTTCTAAAATATTAAAAAGCTGTTACTCCTAAAATATTACATTTCTCCAATTTAATATGTACAATTGTACTATAAATTATTAGCAACGATTTTTATTTTATAAGAATTGGGTTTTTCTTTGCTACCAGTGCACTGTTTAAAGGAGTCCAATGTTATTCATCAGTGGCATGGTGAAAGCATAACCAGGCAGGTAATTTTACTAATGTGGGAAAGATGATGAAACAAGAGATATTCGGCACTTCATTTGTCTTTAACATATGATGAAACACCAAGTGCAGTTTTCATAATTTTCCAGGGGCATCCTCAAGGAAGCTGTCCATGGTTACACCACTGTTGATCAAATTAGGCTAACAACTTTGACACCACTTGAAAAAGAATAACATTTAATTAAAAAATTTAATTTGAAACTTACCTGTGAAATATGAGGCATTTTTAATCACAKTCTGTTATTTATTTATGTCTTCTCAAATTAATTTGCTAGTAATGAAAGGAAAAAATAGAAGAATGGCATTTCAAATGTTTACATGTGCGTATAAGATTTATGCATTTATGACAATGTGTGGAAAAGACAAAAGATGAGAAGATATATTGTGGACAAATTTTGGTATTAATTTTCTGAGCTATTGTCCTACACATAAAAGTGAGTTACTTGCAAGAAAGAAAGTTATTTTTTGTTTTCACCTGGCTAGTCAATTACTGGGCAAGGAAGGAACAAGGGTGGCAGTTCAGACAGGTGTTAGCTGGAAACAGAAGTTTTCCTGGAAAATCAAAGATAGTGCAGAAARGAAACAGTCAGGGAGAAAAAGCAGTAAATATATAGCAGATGAAAAGAGGTAGAAAAGGCCAGGCCTGAGAGACAAAACAGTGAGATTTTTGCTAGGAACACGTAAGCGATGGTCTGGGTTTTATGGCATCATGGATTTGCTGGAATGAGAAAAATCCTGACAGACAAGAAACATCAGCCAGGGAGAAGTAGAAGACAGTTGTTTCAATATTTTTCTTTCATTCACTCTCTATTTTGTACTGACTACCTAGCTCTCTTCAGGTAAAACTTGCTTGAGCATTTTTATATTTATATGCATTTTTAGAAAAATACACAGCTGAAAGCTCTGGCAGTCCTGTAGCCTCAGGAATGCATTAGTAGTGTTCCAATCTTTCATGCTAGAATCATCTAGATGTGCAGAGCTGTATATGTCTCTGAGCATAAATGCACCCGTACTCCTGGAAGATGTATATGATGCAAACATGAGCTTGCTGATATTGGACTCACTTCTCTGACTTAGTTACCTCTCATGTTGACTTTGTGGAACTCCAGAATGCCGCCTAGAGAAGGCTGAAGAGGTAATTAGAAAAAATGCATGTTTCTTTTCTCAGGAATGTCTGTCCTTATGCAGTAGTTATCTGCTACAGTGTCATTTCCTCTGACTCACTGCCACATTATTGATCACATTTTGACATGGGAAGGCTGTGGCTTGAAACACACAGACACATTTACCCTTTAATTCTAGCTTGCATAACCGAATGTTATAGTAAAGTGAATCTTTTACATGTGGAGGCTGAGTTTACACTAACAAAATGGGGTGAATGGCAAATCTAAAAGCAGAGTTATGTAATATATGTGTGAACCCAAGAGATAAATAATGGCATTAGTTACGGGTGACATCCTTAACCAGGGGAGAAAAGGCAGAGTAATTTGTCTCTGTCTGTCTTCTCTTTGTTACCATTCTTGTAGGGGCTGTAGCTGTCTTTCATACTTCTTGTTAATACTTTTGTGTTTTTATGACATAAAGGAGGATTTTTATATTCTGAATAATTTTTCTTTTTATTCTTTCTTATGCCCTAAAGCCAATTCTAGCCTGTACACCAGGTTGCATTCCTTCAGTAACCAATAAAGAGCCTTTTCTGGTTTGTGTTTATAACCATGGTGCTAATATAACACAAATATGTTTGTATTTTAAAGGTGTATGTTGTCACAGTATAATATAAAGTGCATAATAAAAAACTGAGGTGGTTGGAAGGTGTGGGGTGTGGACAGGTACCCTGACCAGAAGCTTTCAACCATATTTTCATTTCTGCTTTGAAATCCATTGAYTCTTACCTTCTTGGCTACACTATGGCCTCAAAAATCTCCATAAGAAAGTAACTATAACAGTCTTCTTGACCTGCAAGACATGGATTCAAGCTACTTCAGGCTTTGAAAAGGCTAGGAAGTACCCTGTCCTCTCATATGCATAAGTTATTTTCAGACACACAAAATTCGGGCACTGCTTCTTCTCGAAGAACTTTTGAGAAAAACAAATGCCATTGCTATACTTTATATGATGCATAAAGAAGACAACAAGGCACATTTCCAAAATGAGTAATACAAGCCCATTATAAATGCAATAGCTTTCAAAGTACAGGAAAACAGTATTTCGTTATTATCCTGATAAATCTTCCAGTAAAATGTCAAACTTAGGAGGCAATAGAAAGTTTTTTAAAGTTTATATGTTTGGATATGGAAATAATACCCTTTTATGTCACAGACTAAATTTTGAATGCTAAAATCAGATGTTTGGTGGGGCCTACTTTTCTTTTTTCCCTAAATGACAGCTATAAAATGGAATAATACACCAAACTCACAAATTTAAAATATGGAATTTAATAACAAGGATGAACATCTATGGACAGGGTTCATTTAGGCTTGCTRCTAGCAGAAGGTAATGACTCACCTGCTTATTACACAGTGACTCAGGTTCTGAAGCTAAAATTTAATCTTTTAAACATTGGTTAACATTATCAGCCACAAGTCCTCTGGRACTTTTAGTTGTCTGATTTAAATTAAATGCTTTTTTCCAGCTTTTGTTAACACCCAATTAATTTTCAAAACCAATTAAGATAAAAATCACCCATAATAGTATCATACTTATTATTAAAGCTATAGTTGTGTCAATCTCATTTACCATTTTTGACCTACCCTTAATGGCTCCTGATTAGAAGGGGCATAGACTCCAGGAGTTGTGCCTGTGAACTATTCATGCATTTGGAGAAGCGTGTTCTCTTGAACTGGGTATTGGTTTTGCTAACTGAAGAGGTAAATGAGTAGTTGACAATGAATAATTCATTTGACATGTGTAACCCATTTTTAGGCTAACATGATATCTGCGAGTAGATCCCATTTTCCTAACAATACTAATTGAATGTGTGCAAGAAAACTTTTGTGTTTTCAGTTCTATTGGAGGAAATGCACAGAAGAAAATGTAAAGATATTTACTGTTAGTTCAATATTTTTTTCCTCTTCTTGACTGAAAGATTGCACAAGGATATTTGGTGTCAATATTTTAAATCCCAGTGTTGCAAAGGTTTTTTGTGGGTGTATAATGTTCTCATGTCAAGTCCTAGTGGAGACAATGAAATTCATATTTATTTTCTGGAAAGCTGCTTTTTGTAAGCTCTTGTAAGACTTCATAGAATTGTAGAGTAGTTTGGGTCAGAAGGGACATCAAAGACCATCTAATTCCAACACCTCTGCCATATGCAGCATATCATGCACTAGGTYAGGTTGCTCAGAACTCCACCCAATCTGGYCTTGAACGCCTCCAGGGACCGGGTATCCACAGCTTCTTTGTACAACCCGTTTCAATGCTGCACCGCTCTCAATGTACAGAATTTGTTCCTCATATCTAATGTAAACCTACCCTCCTTCATTTTAAAGCCATTCCCCTTTGTCCTATCATGCCCTTATAAAAACATTCTTTCCAGCTCTCTTACAGGTCCCTTTCACATACTRAAGGGCATCTATAACGTCTCCCCGGAATCTTCTCTTCTCCACGGTGAACTAGCCTAACTCTCAGTCTCTCTTCCTAGGAGAGGTGCTCCCATCCTCTGATCATCTTTGTGACCATCCTCTGGACTTACTCCAACAGATCCACATCCTTCTTATTTTCTTATTGTGGACACAGCACTCTGAGTGGGGTCTCATGAGAGCAGAGTAGAAGGGCAGATCCCTCACCCTGCTGTCCACACTTTTTTTGATGCATGCCTTGACACAGCCAGCCCTCTGGGCTGCAAGTACACATGGCTGGGTCATGTCCAGCATGTCATTCACCAACATCCCCAAGACCTTCTACCCAGGGCTACTTTCAACTTTCAATCCATTCTCTACCAAGCTGGTGCTTGTGCTTGGGATTGTCATGACCCAGGTGCAAGACCTTGCACTTGGCTTTGTTGAACTTTAGATTTGCACAGTCCCACCTTTCAAATCTTCCAAGGTCCCTCTGGATGACATCCTTCCAGTGAGTAGATTGCATCATGCAGCTTGGTGTTGTGGACAAACTTGCTGAGAGTTCACTCAAGCCCACTGCCCATGTCACTGACAAAGGTGTTAAACAGTGCTGATCCCAAAACTGAGACCTGAGGAATGCCACTTGTCTCTGGTCTACAGATGGATATTGAGCCATTTACCACAACCCTGTGAGTTAGACCATCCAGTCAATTCTTATTGATAGAGTGGTCCATCTATCAAACCAACCTCTCTTCAGTTTCTAGAGAAAGATGTCATGTGGGACAGTGTCAAATGCCTTGCACAAGTCTAGACAGATGGAAGTTACTCTTCCATCGTCCACCACTACTGTAACCCCATCACAAATATGTTGGGTACAGTTAGCCCTTAGTGAAGCCCTGTTGGCTGTCACCCAATCACTGCCTCATTTTCCATGTATCTTAGCATAATTTCCAGGAGGACCTTCTTCATGATCTTGCAAGGCACAAGGTGAGACTGACTGGCCAATATTTACCCAGGTCTTTCTGATTTTCCCTTTTTAAAAATGAGGGTTATATTTCCCTTTTCCAAGTCAGTTGGAACTTCACTGGACTGCCATGACTTCTCAAATATAGTGGATCGTGGCTTAATCACTTCCTCCACCAGTTCCCTCATGATCCACAGATGCATTTCATCAGTCCCATGGACTCGTACCTTCAGGATCCTTTCATAGTCTCACACCTGATCTTCTCCTACAGCAGGTGGGAGTCTCTGCTTTTGCATTCTGTAACTTGGTCAGTGTGGCTGAAGCAMTTGCTGGTGAAGACCAAAGCAGAAAAGTCATTGGATTGTTCAGCCTTCTCCATATCCCAGGTAACCAGGTTTCCCATTTTCTTCCAGAGAGGGCCCATGTTTTCCCTAGTCTACCTTTCATCATTAATGTACCTAGAGAAGGTTTTCTTGTTGCCCTTGAAATCCCTGGCCAAATTTAATTTTATCAGGACTTTAGCCTTCCTAATATGATCCCTGGGTGCTCAGACAATCTCCCAGCATTTCTCCTTTTGAATACTTGTAACCAGTGAACTGAAGTGAGGTTGCMTGTATGGATAAAATGGAACAATTTAAAATGGGAACTAATACCATGTGGAAATGGTCTACATTCTTTCTCCAAGCCTAACGAGCTCCACTGTTTTAGTGTGTTCTAAGTGTTCTCTTGTGAGCGCTCTATCATTGCTTTCCCTTATAATTAGGCTGTCACATTTGTGTATGATATCACACGGCATTAAAAAACACAGAGTAAATAAGTCAGGTGATCACTTGTTGTCTACATAGTTCATGTAAATGTAGTTGAAAAACTCTGCATTTCAGAAAATGAAAACTTTTATTCTCAAAGGTCTGAAAGTCAGAATGTAGATAAATTATCATATGTTTTTCCTTAACCTTTTTTTTTCTGTTACCTTAGGACCAGATAATTTCTTTCTGCTCACTTATGTGTCTTCTTTTTCTGTAGTCATTGGCTGGTTGGGAGTTATTTACCTATACCTGAAAATAGAATGTACCTGAATATATGTATTTAAGAAAAGAATTTCTGTAAGCCATCAATCAATCCTTAAGAGCAATCAGCAGCAAATCTGCATGTCAATTTTATTATATGGACCAATAATATAAATGAGCCCAAGAACTGAATGTATCATTTATAAAGCTAGTAGTTTTTCAATAGTGAATCTAGAAACTGTATAAAGAACCTTTATTATTCTTGCTGCAAACATTATATATGATAAATGGAAACATTTTTCAAAAAATGTGTGTTGTTGACCAAACCACTCACATTCAATAAGGATTTTTATTTGGATAAATGCAAAAATAAGCAAGTGGTAAAGCATGAATAAATATTAAACTTGAAGGATGTTGAAAGAAGATAGGAGACACAGAAACAACTGAACCGTTGCAAGAACCATTTGACTGTTTATTTCAAATTGTTTTCTCCACATAGAATATTTATTTTCTCCTTCTGAAATTGCCCTTGCTGAATCATAGGGTTTTCACCTTATGGCATCAGATGAAAAAAGTTAGCAACTTCCTAACTGGATCTATCTTGACTATGATCCATTTCTTCATTAAATTTAAAAATCTGCAGCCAGGGAGAATTAAGCCTTAAGAACTACAGAGGGCTCATCATTCAAGTAAATGAATGTTCTGCATGAGTGTTGGAAAGAGTAAGAGTGAAAAGAGTGAGCCATCTGTTTTAGAACTGACACAGGATTTAGAAGTCTATATCGCAGGTATAGATCATAAGTCAGACCTGGCACTTACATTTTTCTGTGAATATTACAGGGCCTTTCTGAAATTAAACTGAGCCAAAGGCTATGAAATCCAAGCTGCCCAGAGATTAAATTAGACTGGTAAGGGAATGTGGTGAAATATCCTGGTTTATTTCCAGTAAAATTCTGTCAATCTATTACTCAAATAGATTATAATATAAATTAATCATCGAGGGAAGTCCATGTCCTCTATCACACCAGCTGTTTGTCTGCAGGGAAAGAGAGAGAAAAATTGATAGAATTYTTCTAGTCTAGGGAATGAGGAAAGAAATTTTACATATCCTGATTTTGGAAAGGAGACCCATAAATGTACATAGTTGTAAGGGCCTATCCTGAGATAACTTCAGCCGAAGTTTTGGAACATTAAAAAAACAAAGCCCCAATTTACTTGTTAGAGTGCTCAGTTGCCACTGCTTTTAGATGTTTTGTTCCAAATAGAAATAAAATATTGGTATACTTCAGTGACAGTAAAGATCATGAGATTTTTAAACCTTGTTTTTATTTAAACMCTGTTGGTTCATGTGATATCTGTCTCATCTTTCAGTATTAATTGATACAATTAGGCTCATTTATAGAAAGAAGGGGTACAGTAAGAGGTGGTACTCAAAATGAAAGCTTGGTCCAGGCATTTGTCCTAAGAAGCTCAACGACCAGACTAAGATAATATCAATAGAATTTAGTATTTATTTCATAGAATTATGGATTTTACTTCAAATTATTAACTTCTAATATTAATCTTCTTTACAAGGAAGCTAATACATCCTTCTTGAGTTTTCATAACTTATTTACTTTCAGTGTAAACTGTTAGCACATTGGCCACTGTAACAAAACATTTCTAGCAGAGTATACAAAATTCCTTTCCACTTAAATGAACTCAAAGTCTGTAATGTTATCTTTTCCATAAATGGTCTGTACCACAAGCCGGACCACTTGAAATTAAACTTAAAAGGCATTACATCAAGGTGTAAGAGAACTGTAGTGACACCTCTGAGGYACCCTTAGGAACTAAATTGATCAGTAAAGATAGGTGAGGGTCATATGCACTTCATACCACTGAAACTTCTAACAAATTAAAGTTTATATACAAAATATTATGCTGTGTGCTGAAAAATCTGCTGCCTGACAGCAAAAAAAAAAAAAAAAAAAAAAAAAAAAAAAAA